>BQNB010020964.1:0-64834 GCA_026074375.1 Tanacetum coccineum | reverse complement strand
GATTAAACGTTGTCAAAAGTGTGTTGAACTCACACAAGAAGTTGACTCTTTAAATAGCAATGTTTCCAAGCTTTAAGACGAAACATTGAATTTTTCAAAATTCAAAAAGAGTAGTATTGTTTTAGATGACATGTCAAGCCGTCAAAAGTTGTCCCAATATAAGGAATGTCTTGGATCTTCTAAAAATGATAAAACCACTTCCGTAATTCTAAACAAACCAATAGTGTTTGTAAAAGAAAGTCAAAAAGGAAATCCGTTAAATAGTTTTGTTAAAACTATAGTTCCTCAAACTCTCTTTGCAAACACTCGAGGTCCCCAAACACCCATTACATGAAGACATCACTCGAGTTCTCATAATGGACTTGGATACACAAGACCTCGAGTTTACCCTAGACCTCGTTTACCTACACCAAATATGAGACCTTCTTTTCAAAACAATCACTATTCAAAAAAGAAATTTTCATAACAACCAAAGGTCTTCGTATCATCAACATAGCACCTTCCAAAGGAGAGAAAACTCCTACCCAAATCAAAGGCTAAAAACACCCTGGAACGTTGGACCAAACTTTCAAAACCTTTATAACTTTCAAAATAATCCTTGGTCCACATTATTGAGGTATGGCCTACATAAACTTTGGGCTTTACTTCAAGACCTAAGAATGTTTGTCTTGGGCACTTTGTTTGCTAACCACAACGGACCCAAAAGAAAGTGGGTACCAAAACCTTGAGTTACATTATTAATTTTAGGTACGGCATAAGCATGATTCTCTAAAGGATCATCGTATTACGGATAATGGTTGCACAAATCACAACAATGTATATAGAAGACCACTCTATTCATATCCCTTGAATCAAGATAAGGATATCATACCTAAAAGCGAGGTCTTCAATCTAGGTAACATCCTTCCTACTTCTAAACATGAATTTTGTCTTGCATTTATGGTAGATAACTCAACCCTGTGTCATAGAAGACTAGGACATGCTAATATGCGATTAATTCAAAACATAGCCTCGAAGGAACTAGTAAGAAAACTACCAAAAGAAAATTTTGATAATTGATGCGTGTCGTTGGGTATAGGTAATTAAAATATCAAGTTTTACTATTTATATTTTGCTGACTTTACCTATTAACTAACACTAACTGACAGTGTACCCGATCGATTATAGGTTCGTTGGTAAGTAGGGTTTCGACCACTAAGAGTGAGCATTAATACTTCAATTTACTAGTATTCTAGTTATGTAACGTTAGTCCTGATTAATCCTAACTATACCTAAACTAACGCAAAAGGGAGGGGGGGTTCAGCCTGAGAGAGTGACACGAATTTTGGTTTAATCTAACTAATTAGTGAGGCAAATAATACATGTAAGCAGATAAACAAACGATAAAGAAGCGATCAAGCACTCATGTAAGGAAAACGTATTAACCAAGTTTACTCACACAAGATGTATGAATTGTCTATGCATGCAATGATTGTACTACTTTCATTGGTGGTATATCATTATTAAGTTAGATGGTACTTCTCCCTAGACTCTAGGTTTATGTTATGGTTAATCCTGTCACAATTAACCAACCTCGCATAAAGCTTACATCATTAATTATAATCTATCCAGGTGACAATATTGGTATCAATATTAAAACCTAGCTCGTCGAGGCTTTACTAACTTATGCCCAATTATTATCTAATGTGTCGTTGTGTAGGTGTTATTTATGTATCAAGTTTTACTATTTATTTTATGCTGACTATACCTAAAAACAACACTTTAACGAGCAGTATACCCGGTCAAATGTAGCTTTGTGGTAAGTAGGGTGTCGATCATTGAGAGTGGAAGTTAACTCTTAATTCTACTGGTATTTTATTTACCTAAGTTTAGTACTAATCTAACCTAATTATTCTAATTAAATATAATTAAACCTAAACTAACGCAAAGAGGGGGGTTTTCAGCCTGAGAGACTGGCACGAGTTTAATTCTAATTATCCTACGGTGATGACAAATAACGCACACAAGTGATTAATAAAAGATTGAGAAGCCGTCAAACGTAAGGAAAACGTATTAGCTAGTTTAATCTAATAATATGCCTTGATTGTCTTATTTGTGCAATGATTTTTTTAATTTGTTGGTGGTATATCATTCCAAAGTTAGGTGGATCTTCTCCCTATACTCAAGGTTTGTCGCTAGTTAATCCCGTCACAATTAACCTAAACCCGCATAAAGCTCACACCATTGATTATGATTTATCTAGGAAACTATATTTATATGTTTCTATCTCGGACTCTTAGCCTACGCCCAAACAACACCAAAGTTGCAGCGCATTAAATATGTAGGACTAGATCCAGTTGAATGATAGGAAAAACACATAATTAAGTACATAAATGTGAACGAAAAGACAAAAATAATCAACATGCAACGAATAAAGAATAAATAATAAAAAGACAAATCAAAACATTATATTATCATAAATATGGCTAATACGTAAAGGTATTAGCCAATAGTCATTGTAACAATATACGAAATCATAGATGAACGATTAAACATAATTCTAACCGAACGCGTATAGTGGAGTGTAGAGATTACAAGAGTTTTTCCATGACTTGAGTCACTTCGGAAAAACCTTCTACTCTTCTTTTCTTCTTTGCATACTATTCGTTTGCCTTTTTTTTACATGGCTCATCGTCCTTAAACTTGGATTTTAGCACCATTAAATGATCGTCGGAGAATTTATCAGCAATTTCCCTCTCAGTTAACACCTCTATATGCAGATTCTTAAACCTAGATAAGTGATATGTGGCCAAGTCTTCTGCTTCCTTAAGTTTCTCCAGTACCTGCAAAAGCGATGATTTCTCCTCCTCAGATATCTTTTCTAGCTCAGGTTTCTTTTTAGAATACGGCGTATTCACTGAGTCGATACGTGATAAGTGTAAAATACACATATCCGTTTGTACCTAAAAAGACCCAATTAAACCCAAAACAGACCAAAAATGGCAAAAATATGCTTGTATTTGTGTTTTGTGTGTGCAGGTATGGATAAGCCAAAAACATCAAGAAAACATTCAAAAACGAGCTAGCCCGGACACGAGAATCAGAAGAGTACAAAGCCGAAGCTCCAAAAGCCCAAAGCCTTTGCCAAGTTTCCTTTTATAACATCTCCAGGGACCAATCTTGCTATTTTCGAAAGATCTTTATAACTTGAAAGAGAGAAAGAATTTTTCCGTTAAGCATTTATTCAATCTATTACAAGTACACAACCAAATACCTCACGAAATAGGTAGATGAAAACACTCAAATCACTCAACTAATCTATGTGATAACATGTAACTAATTCGCTTAATTGCTCGATGGCGACGAGTATTCTATCATAGGGTTTACAAGGATACACATCTCCACCACTAGAGCAAAGGAGTAACAAGTTTATAAAGGTAAAATGGGTTTTTATTATAAGGCTTAGGGTTGATCATTCTACAATCTTTCACCAAAAGTACCACACAAACAAAGGCAAGCTGAAGCACAAATAACATGGGCCGTAACACAGAATAGACATTGTGTTCGATCACATCTTGATTCGTGTTTAACCAAGGGTTAGGATGAAGAATGATATAAGGTAGGGATCTTCTAACATTCACCAATAGTAATAAACCTACAAGGCAGCTATATTATGCATACATGGCTGTAATGACGGAATAGACATGCATGTTCGATCACATCCTCATTCGTGTAAAACCCATGGTTAATGATTAGGAAAGGGAAATAAATTGTTGTTAAATAAAAATTACAAAACAAATAGACTAAGTTCAAAACAAATAAGGCACAAGTTGCTAGACACTTTTTCCCGACCGTTACCATGAAAAAGACACAACTATTTACAAACGTCTTGATCATAGATAAAAAACAACAACCTAAGTTATGCAGTTCCGGTAACCGGACAAATTCCTAATCATCCTATACTTTAAAAAAAAAAACCCATACTTTTACAAGACAATGCAATATCTACCAACTTTATCAAACCTTTACATCTTTGACTTATAAGACGTATCAAACGAATATTCCGATCCTTGATAAATTCCCATTGGTTTAAGCTTTTCGAACGATTATCTTTGAACTTTCCTCCTCTTTTTTGTTATGATTTTTCTATTTTTTTGTTTTTTTTTGTTTTTTTCATATGCTAACTATGAAAGTCGGTGTAATTTCACCATCTTCACGAACATAATAACTTTAGATAATACCTTCGATAATTCTTCATTCTTCGGACGTACCAAATAATAAAGTGGTAGTAAAAATACATGAGTTTTGACTACTTTATACATTCCCATTTGCAATGTGCAAATTCTTCCCAACCGTACCAAAGATAGAAAATTGACACAAGACTCGAGAAATACATACTTTACACTTTAAGTAACTAGCTCAACTGATAAATGGACTTATCCTAACAGGGTAGCTAAGGTTGTATAGGTGTAAGAAATAACAGTTGGTGTTTATTCCTAAAGGATTGGCGCTATTGGTTTTTTCTAGGGGTACTTACTCTTAAGATGAGAGTAAAAAAGGTTTTATACCGGATTTAACTAACCAATGTAGTTAGTTAATAAAACAAATAAAAAGCCTTTTGGGGTGTATCCTAAAATTACCAATTAAACAAGTTACTCCATCTAAATCCATAGTACTCATTATTGTAGTCTCGAATAGATATACCAAGCCAAGTTCTAAAGTCTGCAACATCACCGACACACTCATATTTTGTGGAATTTGGGTAAACATTTGAAAACGGATGAGGTTAAATCCTCACAATATCTAATAAAGGTTATTGTGTGCAGGTTATGTAACTAGTAATTTCACAAAAAGTATGCTTGAATTTTTTTAAATTTAAGCATAATTTAAGCATTTTAGTGTGAAAAATAGGTCAAGTATACATTCTAATTCCCATCCCCCCACTTAAATTATACAACGTCCTCATTGTATAGATAAAACATTAAAAACAGGAATTAAAAGAATTAGAATGAGTAACTCCCCTGATATTTGCTCGGTATTTTCTCCATGTAGATTTAATGAGCAAGAATTCCATATTGTAGATACTTCACCAATATTGTTGATTTCTTTCAAAAGGTACTGTATTTAGCATAAGAAAACAAGTGCAATTTCTATCTTCGTGTATTCGTTAGTTAGACTCGAAATAAAAACCTAAAACTGTACAGGAAGTCGATACGCCATATCCATACCCCAAGATACACCGTATCGATACCTGTAGTACAAATCAGATGTCGAATACGTTGTATTCGTTTAACGAATACGCTGTATCGACCAGTTTGACAATAAAGCTTAAATTGCAGAAAAATAAAGACTGGATAGCGTCCAGGTAGTCAATACGCCGTATCCATGGGGTTTGGATACGCCGTATAGACAGTTTTGGAAGACAGACTCGATAAGAAAATTGAAAATACATTTCGGGTTGTCTCTCGGCAAGCACTTTTGTTTTTGTGAGAGTCTTTAAGTTAGACTCCCTTCAGCCTCACGTTACACCATTCTCGAACTCTATAACTTCATCATCCTCTTTGTCATTGTCACCTTCGTAATATTTCTTCAATCGTTGACCATTGACTTTGAAGTTAAGCCCATTCTTGTCAATGATTTCTATAGCCTCATGTGGATATACCATTTTAACAATGTTCGGACCGCTCCATTTTGACTTAAGTTTTCCAGGGTACATCTTGAGACGAGAATTATAAAGTAGCACTTTTCCGCCTACATTAAAATCTTTATCACCACGAAGTCTAGAATCATGCCATTTCTTGGTTCATTCTTTGTAAATTCTAGTATTCTCATAAGCGCTATCTCTAATTTTAGGCAACTCTTTAAGTTTCTACATAAGCCGAATTTTTGCTAGCCGTTTAAATCCATATTACATTGTTTCAATGCCCAATGTGCCTTATGCTCGATCTCTACGGGTAAATGGCATGCTTTCCCATAAACTAGTCTGAAAGGTGTACACCCTGTCGGTGTTTTGTAGGCCGTCCTAAATGCCCACAATGCATCGTTAAGTTTTTCTGACCAATCTTTAGGATTGTACCCCACTGATCTCTCTAGGATACGCTTAATAGCCCTGTTAGTAACTTTAGTTTGTCCATTAGATTGAGGGTGATATGCCGTGGATAATTTGTGAGTCACACCATATCTTTGTAAAGCTTTTTCAAGCTGGGAATTACAAAAATGTGTCCCTCTATCACTAATCAAAGCTTTAGGAACTCCAAACCTAGCAAATAAACTTCTTAAAAACTTAACCACAACACGCGCATCATTCGTAGGTAATGCTTGAGCTTCGACCCATTTGGACACATAATCTACAGCTACTAATATGTATTTATTACCTCTAGATTGGGGAAATGGTCCCATAAAATCTAATCCCCAAACATCAAAGACTTCGCATACCTGAATGTTATTTTGAGGCATTTCATTCCTTGAAGATATGTTTCCTGATCTTTGACATGCATCACATCGTCTTACGTACTCATTAGCATCCTTAAAGATACTAGGCCAATAAAATCCGGACTCGTAAACCTTCTTTGCGGTAACATTAGCACTATGATGCCCACCAGTAGGTCCGGAATGACAATGTGCCAGAATTTTGAGGGTTCACTTCCAGCCACACATCTTCTCATTATATTATCCGCGCACAGTTTAAATGCATAAGGTTCCTCCCAAAAGTAAGTCTTGACTTGCGAGAAAAATCTCTTTCTTTTTTTAAAGGTGCAATTTGGTGGAACGACCTTTCCAACAATATAATTAACGAAATCTACATACCATGGCTCATCGTCCTTAAACTTGGATTTTAGCACCATTAAATGATCGTCAGATAATTTATCAGCAATTTCCCTCTCAGTTAACACCTCTATATGCAGATTCTCAAACCTAGATAAGTGATATGTGGCCAAGTCTTCTGCTTCCTTAAGTTTCTCCAGTACCTGCAAAAGTGATGATTTCTCCTCCTCGGATATCTTTTCTAGCTCAGGTTTCTTTTTAGAATACGGCGTATTCACTGGGTCGATATGCCGTATTGACGTTGAGTCTTTCTCTTTTGTGGTCAATTCGTTGAGCTAGATAGCTGAGCACCTTTGGTTCATTGTTACCATACTAGCTACTTCTAATCTGGATTTATTCATCAGTAAACTCTTCAGATACTTGGCGTATTTTGGCAATTGTATTAGGGCTTTGATAAACGAAATATTAAAATGGAGTTGTATAAGCCAATAGTCATTGTAACAATACATGAAATCATAGATGAACGATTAAACATAATTCTAACATAACACGTATAGTGGAGTATAGAGATTACAAGAGTTTTCTTATGGCTTGAGCCGCTTTGCAAAAACCTTCTACTCTTCTTTTCTTCTGTGCATACTATTCGTCTACCTTTTTTTACATGGGACGAAATTATTCTTTATAAAAGTGTCGCATGAATATATATAACAAAGAATTAGATTCTTTGTTTGCTTTCCACGTTAAAACCAGCCCAACAAGGGCATGGTCTTCTTTTTTTTCTTCTTGATTTTGTTCATTCGTGGATCAGCCCAAGCACAATAGGGCTTTTTAGTTTCCTTAGCTTATGGATTTAAGCAATTTAGGCCCAAAATGTATTAGATAGATTTAGCAAAAACTCCAAGAGCCATGAATTCAATTTTGTAGCAGAATAAATCACCCTTTAACTTTAGATTATTGGGTATTTCATGTCATAAAAGTAGAGATTTATTTTTCCTCTTTTCATGGCTTTTTGATCACCTAAAACGGAGTTCGGACGAAGAAGTTATGGCAAAAAACATTATGACGTATTCAAATCTTTTATTCTTCGATATTTTATTTTAATTCATCGTTTAGGCTCCAAAATGTGTGGCTTTTCACTAACTTTCACCATATGCTCGATATTTATTGCAAATAATAAATATAATCAATTAAGTATTAATTCTTATATAAAAAATATAAAACGAGCAATAAAGACGGGATAAATGATGCTATAAAATGGACGTTATTTGATGTCATCATTATCTATATATTGGTAGTCTACAATCCACTGAACTACCCGAGGAAACATAATGTTATTTGTAGTGCTAAAAAATCCTTAGTCTACCATTCACTTAACCAAAGGTAGAACCAGGATTTTATTTGTAGTTCTATTGATCCAGATATATAAATAAGTTATATGTAGTATCTATCCCAGACTCTAGTCTATGCCCAAATAAAAATTAAGTTACAGCACTTTATTTGTAATCCTAGATCCAGTTGAATGATAGATGAAAACATAATCGAAATATAAACGGGTATGAAGTGATAAATATAATCAACATGTAACAAAAGAGTAAACAATCGATATAAACAAATCTAAACATTATATTATCATAAACTTGGCTAATACCTATAGGTATTAGCCCATAATCATTGTAACAATACACAGTATCATAGACGAACGATTAAAGTAAAGAAAACGATACGCTAACCGAACGCTTATAGTGGAGTATAGAGATTATAAAAGTTTTCCTATGGAATTAATGAACTTGCAGGACCTTCTTGGCTTCTAAAATCGTCTAAGAATCATACTTGGTGGTTAGATGCTTCTTGCTTGTCTTTTTAAAACCGAATGTTAAGGTTTTCTATTTATAGGCTCAGAAATCTGGTTGATACGCCGTATTGGAGGGATCCGATACCACATATTAAGGATTTTCAGCGTGGGCTCCGCGATTATAATATTCTAGAATAATCTTTAACCGCCACTTAATACAGCATATTGACTATTAAGGTCTTTAGATACGGCGTATTGGAAGTAATACGTGCTTGTTTCAAGTATTGACCAAGGTTTCATATACGGCATATCTATAGATGTGGATACAAGGTATTCTTCAAAGTCAGACAATGGTCTTGAATTTATCTAAGTCTTGGGATACGAAGTATTTGTCTAAAATGATACATCATATTCTTCAGATTTAGTAGACTTTCTCGAACTTCTTCATTTATGCTCCAAAATACGTTTTTTCTCCATCTTTCGCCAAATGATCGATAATAACTGAAATTCACAAAGATAAGTAATTAAGTATCAAATCTTATATAAAATAATATAAAATGAGCACTATAGATTGGATAAATGATGCCAATAATGTGACGTTATTTGATGTCATCAAATATCCTCCCACTTGAATCCTACTTGTCATCAAGTAGACTTTAGAATTAACTTATAAAAATGTATCCCAAATGAATGTCTATGGTTTTTCATTTAAGCGATTTTATTTAATTACTAGCACACAACCAAACACCTCACTAAATAGGAAATGAAATCACTCAAATCACTCAACTAATCTATGTGGTAACATTTAGTAGTTCACTCAATTGGTCAGTCGTGATGAGTATTCTATCATAAGCTTGGCAAGGATACACATCTCCACCACTAAAGCTAAGGAGTAACCAGTCTAGAAAGATAAATTGGGTGAATATGATAAGGCTTAATAGTTTATTACTTTTAAATCTCTATCGATATCAATATTCTAGAAAGGTGACAAAACCATAAATGCACGCCCAAATCCATGACCGTGACACTTGTGATTGCTCACTCCCTAACTCAAATAAGCTAAAGCATAGGATTAAGTAATCTTTGCCAATAGTATTACACCAACAAGGCGAAAAAACCACACATACACATCCAAATCCATAAATGAGACACATATGATTGCTCACTCCCTCATTCGAGTAAACCAAAGGTTAGGATGAAGAATGATATAGGGTAGGGATTAGGCATGGGAAACATATATAAATTGTGTAAAATAAAATAACAAAACAAATAGATTAAATCCAACCAATAAACAATAATGTTGCTAGCTACTTTCCCGACCACAACCTTGAAAAAGACACAAATCACCGACTAACTCATGCTTTAACACGGAAACACACGCTTTGTTTGAGACACGAATTAGACTCAAAGATGTCTTAATCATCCATAAAAACAAACCTAGTTGGTGTTCCCATAACAACCAACTCCCATTTATCCATAATATAGTACAACAATAGTGGCGATATCTACCACTTGATACATAAAATACATAGTTAGTTAATGATGAGGTGTCATTTTATACACTTTTTTGAGGTCGGTTAACCCCCTAAATCGTGCATTTATGCCTAAAATAGGTACTTAATCATTCCTTTTCAGGTATTCAACATTTGGAGGAAATACACGTAACTTGGGCTCATTTAGAGAAGAAACGAACAAGACTACGGACCTACACCAACATCTCTCAAGAAATTATACTCAAAAACTGAAGACGGCGTCACAGATTACACGTGACGCCGTCATAACTCATACCAAGACGACATCACAAGATCTCAAGATGGAGTTAGAATGCACGAGCCAACCCATTATCTAGAATATTTTATTCATGACGGCGTCACGATTAAAACGCGTCGCCGTCACAGCGATTTTCCAATATATACAAATCCGTTTTTAGGGTTTAAGTGTGTAACTTTATAGCAAAAGAAAGGGACGAACCCTAGTTTGTTTAGCAGCTATTAGGGACGATTTTAGGGCCTCAAAACCCTATTGTACTTCCTTTAATTCATGTTTTAATCACGTAAGACTATCTGAATCATTTAATATACTCTTAGGGGCCTTGTAATAGTCTTTATACTACCTTACTTGTGCGTTGCCTTAATGGAATTTTAAATAGACGGCGGGTTCGTGTAATTCGTCCATGACTTAGGAAATAGTTACATAGATCATCACAAGTGTGACAAAGCAACAACACTTCTGCAATTCCGATACTTAGAACACCAGCTTTTGAGTCTGTACATTGTTGATATGCTAGGAAAATATGATTGAGTAGAAAAAGGATACCATCGGGTAGACAGTCTTCATACTACCTTGCCCCCTTAAATGTTGATCCACTCTTAATAAATTTTAAATGCAGTTTAATAAACTCATAGGGGCCTTTAATAGGCTTCATACTACCTTACTTGTGCGTTGCCTAATGGTAATTGTTAAAATAGACAGCGGGTTCGTGTAATTTGTCAATGACTTAGGAAATAGTTTACATAATCCTCCACAAGTGTGACAAAGCAACAACAGCTATGATAAGCAATCTAAGGGAGTAATACATGATTAAACTAAACAACAAACTTTTATAATATAGTTATCCAACCAGAGCTTAGTTTATTATTATTTTAATAGCTAAACCAAACCAACCTCTCTAATAATATATTTACCCTTGCTTTCCTATAAATTACCACACAAAAATAAATCATCTCTCAACCCATATAATTATGTTTAGACCGAGATTCAAGCCTTACCCGAAGCCTATTCCCCTAGAGAACGAAAACAACCACCCGAGTCTTGCTTATACTACCACTACCAATGATTAGTTACCTGCCTAGGAGTTGTAAAACTTTTTGTAGAAGTCCCTTACGACAACCGCAACAAGTTTTTGGCCCCCGTGCTAGATGGAAATAGTATAAGTTGATCAGAGATTTTTTAGCTTATTCTAACTAGCTTAATCCGTTCAAGGTAAAATTTAATTCCCCGCATATTACTTTCTCGTAGTCAAACAATTCTTGGTAATTTAACCACGTAAATATCCGTCCACCAAGGACGCGTAGCACCGTTAAGAAGGTTAACAAAACCACTCTCTACAACCCGCAAGAGAATTATGGAGTCATAGGAGATGCTCCCTAAACGATACACATCAAAATGAATCCTCTTGCGATAGACGCATAAGAAACCTCTTTGATGATGAAGCATCCTCCTCCTACAACATTGGAGCCAAATCGCCAACGCCTCCAAAGATCTTACACGAACATTCTCATCCTAATTCCTCTGGTTTCCTAAATCCAATTACCTTTCCAACTGAATAAATGGGAAGAATCGTTGACTCACGCGACATCTGGTTTATTCAAAACATGTGCGCATTCCAAGGATTGAGAAACGAGGACCCCGTCTGTCATATTAGGCACTACTTAAGCATCGTCAATAACATACAAGCTGACGGAGACGCATGAGATACATCTAGGTTAAGATTCTTCTACTTCTCCCTTAAAAGAAAAGCGGCAGAATGGCTTGACTGAATACCCCCACTCAAATAATGACGTGGGATCAACTCGTATCACGATTCCTTGACCATTTCTTTTCGGTAGGACGTACCTTGGCCCTTAGAAATTTAATCCTCCGATTCAAACAAGGAGACTACGAACCCATCAAAAGTGTCTGGATATATTTTCAGGACTTAATCAAATAGGTTCCCTATCATGGAATACAAAAATGGCTTCTGGTACAAATCTTTCATGATAACATATCTCAGGACGACCGTAGGAAACTCGACCAATTCCGCTTCGACTCTCTCACCGAAGAAGAAGAAGGGTGGAATCGAATTAAATATGTCCAATACTAAGATGATCCGTGGGATGACGTGTCACCAACCATGAACATTTCTTCTATTTTAGAAGAAATGCAACCTACATTGAGGGGCGCCTAAAAAGGGCTTGCAATCAAATTGCCTACCTTGAAAAACCTACTTGAGAGGTTGGGTTAAAAAACCCGTACCTAATCTGCGACCACTGCGAAGAATCTCATGAGGCCGATGAATGCAAGCAAACTAACCGGGCCGAGCAGGTATGCTTATCCGGGGGAGACATCTACGATGACCCTTCCCTTTTGAGGTTCCATCAGAATGATGACACCTCACCATGGGGGAACAACAAACATAAATAAAAAGGAGAGGATGGCCCCGAGTGGATTATTAGAAGTAAGTTTGAGGATGAACTTGCCAACTTCATGCTTAAAAAGAAGTCTCACACAAAAGGGATAGGAGATATGCTTGTCCAACACCGTAAGGAATTGCGTGAACAATACTCCCAAATACTTTCAACAATCAACAAAAGCAAAACTATTGATCCTAAAGCACCAACTTTCGCCATAACAACTAGATCAGGAATTAGCACACAAGACCCACCTTTTCTGGCCCCGCCACGACCAGCGACTGACAACTTCACCGAAGGAGAAACCGAAAAAGGAGGGCATGAGGGCGCAGAACCAAGCATTATACAAGAACCCTCCCCTCAGCCATCCATCCTTTACCAACCTTCTAAGTCATCCAATCTACCTTTTTCGTCCAGATTAAAGAAGCAGAAAAAGGATGACGAGGATGAGCGACTTCTCTCAATCTTTAAGCAAATTCATATCAATCTGCCATTCCTTGAAGCTATGATTCATGCCAAAGAGAGCTAATGTTTTGAAAGATCTACTTTCGCATAAGGAGAAACTTGAGAAAGCGCCCCCCTCAGTAAAATTAGTGAGGAGTGTTCTGCTATTATTCAAAGGAGTTTGCCCCAAAAAGAAGGGGATCCTGGAAGCTTCACACTGCCATGTCTTATCAGACCTTTAGCAGTTAAGAACGCTCTTACTGATTTAGGAGCAAGCATAAATCTCATGCCATAGTCTCTCTTTTGGCGATTAGGGATTTCTAAACTTAAACCTACCAAAATGAGTACTCAACTAGCCAATTGATCTATCAAATACCCCATCGGGGTCTGGGAGAATCTATTGGTGAAAATAAGCAAGTTCATCTTCCCAGTCCACTTTGTAGTTTTGGGAATGGACGAAGATGAGCTAGTCCTAATCATTCGCCATGGCAAGAGCTGTAATTGACATTTACGAAGGAAAATTGAGTTTAAGGGTCGGAAGTGAAATCGTCACCTTCAACATTAGGAAATCCATGAAATCCAAACACTCCCATGACAATTACCTATATTGTGCCGATTATACCGCTAAGCTGGTCCAAGAACAATGGGTCGACACAGTAAACCATGATGGAGAATGGACTTAATAAGAAGAATGGGATGATCCTAACGAGGACAGAGCCGGTGGAACCACTCGAATGGAAAGCCCCTGAAAATCGACTAAAACCATCAAGCATGGAACCACCCAAACTCGAATTGAAGGAATTACCCGAACACCTTAAGTACGATTTCCTCCAAGAAAACAACCAACTCCTAGTGGTCATCTCATCCGCATTGTCCACCGTCGAAAAAAACAGACTCCTCGAGGTTCTTCGAAATCATAAATGGGCGATCGCTTGAAGTATTGCGGACATTAAAGGGATCGACTCATCCTTCGGTACTCATAAAGGGCATATCGCGTTGGAGTACTTCCGGACCTAAAGGGATACGTCTCTTATCCTTCTGTACTCACAAAATCCTCATGGAAGACGAGTTCAAACCAAGTGTCCAACCTCAAAGACGAGTTAACCCCAACATCAAGGAGGTAGTAAAAAAGGAAGTCATAAAACTCCTTGACACAGGATTAATCTATCCCATCTCTGACAGTCCTTGGGTAAGCCCTATCTAGTTTGTCCCAAAGAAGGGAGGATGACCGTAGTAAAGAATGAGAAGGATGAGCTCATCACGCAACAAACAGTCATCGGATGCACGTATGGTATCGACTTAAGTCGAACATTGAACAACACATTAACCCGACTCAACAGATCAGCTATTTCCACTTCCGTTCATCGATCCAATGTTTAAATACGATTGGCTGAAGCATACGACAATACAACTACTTCCTAGACTGGTTTTCTTCTAGATACTTCAAAACCCTAATTAGCCCCTACAAAGATCCAGACAAAAACCACGTTCACCTGCCTTACCGTAACCTTAGCATACAAACTAATGCCCTCATGGATTTATGCTATGCCCACCAACTTTTCAATGTTTGTAGTCCACAGCAATATTCATTAGCAATCAGAGGGATAGCATGGAAGTTCTATCATGGAAGATTTCTATCTCCGTCTTTGGTAGTATCTTTTGAACACTGCCTTAAAACCAGATAAATGCATAAAGATGTAAGGAAACCAACCTAGTATTAAATTGGAAAAATGACACTACATGGTAAAGGAAGGAAATCGTTCTCAGAAGCTATTACAGGATCTTGAGTTCGGGATAGAGGTCAGATAAAGTACAAAAAAAACAAGCGCATCTTTTCCAAACTACCCCATAGTCCAAACAAAAGCCAATCGAGAGCTTTCACTAGGACCAGGCTGTAATCTATAAAAGATTCCATAAAACACTTATCTTATAACAACCAAACGCCTCTCATAACCGCATTCCCTTCTTAAAAGATGCACCATACCAACTTCTCTGAAGAATGCATCAAAGCTTTCGACACGCAAAAACGGAACTGACACAGAAAGTCATCCAATACAATGATATCAAACAGATTGGTCCATTACAATTTGAAATCATGTGCGACGCAAGTGAATTATACATGTCGGTGACAAGAACAGATAAAGATCGACAAACATTTCAAGCCCATACGACTCTACGCCAGGCAAAACAATGATGAAGCACAAAAAAACTACACAACTACAAAAAAAGAGGTTGCTGTCTGTCTTTTGCCTTCGACATAAAGTCTTATCAATACATGGGTATTTAACTAAAGACCACTCGTTTTCACGAGATCATTTCTGCTCTGCGATATCTATTCACAAAACAAGAACAAAAAACATGCCTAATTTGATGGATCTGGCTACACTGCTAAGAATTCTGATATCGAGATCTCGTTATAACACCCTGTGTTTTAAGGTCATCTGACGACGTAACACAAATCCCCAATGTCCACTCTTTTTATTGTACTGATTAACTTAAATCATAAACGATTAGGTTCAAATCGCGTACAGCCACCTTAATATCGTTTAATATAAAACCGTGCATCCACCATTAAACGTTTACATCAATCATGTGTTCTATAATTATTTTGATAATAAATTATGGTCGTGTTCATTTATTTTATTGGTTTTGCACGTAAGAATTACAAATACGTTTATGCGATAACGAACGTTTAAGCAGTAGCCGGAAGCACGTAAACAATATTATCTACGCTTCAACAAATACCCACGAAATACCTAATACCTAAAGTATTTTAACATTAAACCTTAACTAAATAAAGGATTACTTACACATTGTATATCCAGGATGTAAAATCAATGCACAAATTTATGCAAGTTGGCAACTCTTAAATAAAAGTTATAAGTTGTAACTATTACAAATATGACTCTCATATATATTGCTAACAAGCAAAAAAATTCATCATATCAAGTATCCCCTCCCCCTCCCCTCCACCCCCTAATACACACGCATACATACAATATATAAGTTATTAAGGAATGATTTTTCATACAATTGGGCCCCCCTTGTTTATGTACCAATCATTTGCATTAAGATGCTTAGACCATTCCATGTTGGTTTTTGACCAAAGACATAAACACTTAGAACCCTTGAAAACCCTCCTTATGTCCCTTTGAATTGTTTTTACTAGCTTAATGACCATTTACACTCGCATAATAAAGAGCAAGTAAACGATGATAGGTAACTCATAGAAACATAAACACTTAGTAAAAAATTTTACACAAAACCACAAACCCTCTATTGGAGCTTACTACCCACAGGCTCAAAACATCCACCCACACCAATCCATACAAGATTTTATACAACCTATACCCTTCTATACACATCTATCCTAAGACATTCTAAGGTGTTTCCAACCATTGCATCACATTGTTACAAGTAATAAATCAAGGAAAAGGAAGCTAGGAGAGTTTTATATTAAGAAAACAAGGTTTTCTTATTGCAACTTGGATTCAGGGCTAAACAAGGGTTTAGCATTTGTTTACATCATCTTCACACAACGTCCTACAGGTCTACTATAAACCCTTAACCCATTCTTATAATTTTCATTGTTATGCATATGAATAGATTCAATTTTAGTTAATCCCATATAAGATTTAACTTATTGTAAATGAATTTTCACTAGTAATGACATCTTGTATACTTTTATACACATGTTTGTTATTAACATATATCTTGTTAAAAATTATGAATAAAATTTGTAACATGTTGTTTTTGGTGTAAACAGATCATAGGGTTAATTACTGTTTTTAATGGTTTCGATATATGTTTCAAGACTAAAGAATACATAAGACAAGTTTAAGGTAAATTATTGACGTATATTGAATGGTTATAAGATCATTAAAAATGAGGTTATACAGATAAGAAAACATGTACACCGAGAACGATTTTAACAAGGTGTAAGCTTCGAAGAAAGAAAGGGGTCATGGGGTTTCGAGTTTATTTCGCATCTTTAATCGAGTGCGCACTCCCCTCTAAAGTGGGTTTAGGCGTTTTCCGTTTCGCAAGACCGATTCTTTGTGGTTTCGAGTTAATCCAATCGGTTCAAGGGTGATAGCAGATTGATTACTGATCTCATTCGTAAGGTTTCCATATCTGGAGTACGACATTTGAAAGGAAAGTTAAGTGCTAAAGTTCATCTGGATTGATTTCATTGTTCGTATTGCTCCTAATCGTAATGGGGATGGTCAAACTACTAGTTTTTTGAAAGACGACCTGGATGGGGCGATAATCCTTCGTGATGAGTTTTGTCCCGTTTGTTTGGCCCTTGATTCTGCTCCAATATATGTCTGTGGCGGCTAAGATGGCTAGGCCCCCTGGATTTACGTCTTTTCGGAGTGATCCAGTTAGAGGAGGTCGAACAGCAAGAATTACTCAGAGATTTAAGTTCGTTTTTGATTCAGTGTTCTTTCAAACGTCTAATGATCGTTGGTATTTCTCCCTTTCTAGCATGGTGAATTTAGTGTAAAGATACTCGTCTTGCTATTGATGATTTGGTGCGTCCCTCTCACCTGAGACCGACTAGTGGGTTAAGTTAATTCCTATTAAGATTAATTCATTTTGTGGCGAGCTCTGTCGGGGTGGTTTGCCTATCTAACTACAATCTGGTCCTAAATAGGTGTTCTTATTTGGAGCGTCCACTTCTTTCCCGGGATTTTTTTCGGATGAAGAGGATGTCCATCATTTGTTATTTTCGATTTTTCTACTATCTCAGGAGGTTTTTGCATCGTGTAGCCGTTGGAGGGAGATCATCTTCCAGCTTTGGCGTATTCGTTCTCATATGTGACGATGGTTCCTTCTATTGTCTTCCGGTTTCAGTTAAAGGTTTTTGGAAGGATGATCTTCTAGTTGCTTCTGGTGGTTTATTTGGGGATTTCGGAATCCGTTCTACTTTATGATGATAATAAGACCCCGTCTAGATCGATCCTTTTGAGAATATTGTCTCTTCCTCCTTTCTTGGTTTAATAGTAGGTGTAGTAAAAGTTCTCTAGGGATGATTGGTCACTCTAAAAAACCCGCATATCATAATATCTTTGTTAATTTTCTTTCTAGCCTCCTTGCTAGTATTATAAAATGTTGCCGTTCAAAAAAAAAATATAAAGTTAGACTTATTTATATTATTAAGAATATGGTAAGTTAGACAAAGGGACAATACAAATGGACTAATGGACTCAATATACAATGAATATATTATGATTAAATATAAAATATAAAGACTAGTGGTAAAAGTATAAGGTGAAAAACAAGGAAACAAGACTTAATTTTGGACCTGAAAAGACATTCCAACACATTCTGGCCCAAATCGTGTATAAGATAACTTATAATATATTCTTTAAAAGATAATGCAATACAATAGATCCACGATTCCGAAAAGGCGTAAGAAACTTGTCAAACGGATTAATACCTGAAAAAGTTACGTAAAAACGCTTTAACCGCTAATATAAACGTAGTTTATAAAATAACTTTTAATAAAATATATATCAAACAGCAAGTTTGATATTTTTATTAACTAAAACACATTTTTAGGATTCCAAAATGATAAAGAATCGCAATTTCTTCGAATTTACACAAGACAAGTTATAGAATTTCGCGTGTTTTCTGTAATTAAAAGTATAAAAAAATAAATTTATAAACTATGTACAGTAAAGACACTAATACATGACAGAAAGAAATATTATTTGAGAACCTCATAAAATTATAGAATATTCTTTCAAACTACGAGATCGCGTGCTCAGAAAGATCGTTAAAAAAACGGAGCTATAAAGAACGAATAAAATACGAACAATTCCGGGTTTAACGACTATAAATAACGATTTCAAAAACTCATGTCCTGGTGTTAACAGTAAATATTCATCAGGTATCAAAATAATAAAACATCAAAATAATATAACCCGTCTTAATACGAAAAGAATGGGCATAAGAAACGCAAGAAACGGATTACGAAAATGTAAAAGTTATACGAGTTTACCGAAATCGTATGTTTATAACGTTTTAATTTATAAACTTTTTTTCACTTAAACATTTAGGAATGGTGAAATGCTATATAGACTTTGCATGCTAAGGATACTTTAATGTAATTAGTACTTATAACGACCTTAAATTAAATAGGTGCATCTTGAACGCTATGCGTGACGAGTTACTCTGTGATATTTGCGATTACTCAAACTCAAGGTGAGTCTTCCACAGCCCCAACGTTTTACATTGCTTTTGTTTTTACAACAGTTTTTGGGGTAAAACTGCCATGCGTTACAATAGGACACAAGTGGTTAGTTACATGTTATGATAACGTCGTTTCCAAGAGTAGTGATAACCCTTATCTGAGCCATTATCAAAGAACTGTCAATTACTGTAATTGTAGACGCGAATGCTAAGAATAGATCAATTGTGGTTTGACACACACCCCGTTTCGGTTGTGATTAGCTATCACAGGAACATACGAAACGTATATCATTGTCGAATATAGGATGTTGCGGTTTAAACATCACCACGGGCAATACGTGGCCATTAATTTGTATTCATATCACGACAAGAAGCTTCAGTGTCATGAGCTTAGAGCAATGTAATTACATCACTATATGATAGTCTGCATCTGTTCATTATCATACACTTGGAAATCTTCATGGTCCTACAATACATATTTATCAAACCAAAGATTCACCAACATTATATGTTGACGTTTTAAAAGCAATGTTTTTTTCAGGGGATCAGATAAGCAAGAGGTAACAAGGATACATTGGTGTGTTTTGATTATGGGATTTCATGACATAAAAGATTTGTCGCAATAACATTTAGTATAAATAACTGTAATGGGCTAGATAATCTTTGTACTTTGAACAAGATGTACAAGTGAAGCTTAGAGCTTATGTAACAATGTACTATTGTTAAAATCCAATGTATAAAGTTTATTAAAAGCGACTTTTTGGTCGTTCTAATAACATCTTGTGTTTATTGATTTCTGAGAAGTAACACAAAATAAAAGACCCCGTTACCTAATTCCGCTACGACCCAATTTGGGGGTGTTACATCCGTGATAAAAAAGGTGCTAAAAATCTAGCAGCTGATCATCTCTCCCGACTCGAGAACCCTGACCTTGGGATGCTAACCAGGGCTGAGATAAGAGACTTATTTCGTGAAGAGCGATTGATGGCAATCTCTGACAAGAATAACGAATCATGGTATGCCGACTATGCTAACTATTTAGCTAGTCAAGTACTGCCCTTCCGATCTACCCGCCAAGAGAAACAAAAATTCTTCAGCGATTTGAGGCATTACTTTTGGGATGAGCCCTTCCTATTCAAATAATGTGCTAACTAGATCATACAAAGGTGCATAGCCGGATATGAGGCAGCACAAATTCATCGACAATAAAAGTCTTCGAGGCGGGGTTTTACTGGACACATATCTTTCGCGATGCGCGTAAGTTAGTCCTAGTTTACAATGCATGTCAACGAGCAGGAAACATTTCATTAAGGGACGAAACACCTCAAAAATACATCCAAGTCTGTGAAATATTCGATGTGTGGGGGATTGATTTTATGGGACCTTTCCCCTTATCAAACAGAAATAAATATGTCCTAGTAGCTATTGACTACGTATCAAAGTGGGTTGAGGCTCAGGCCTTCCCCACCACTGATGCTCGAAATGTAGTAAACTTCCTCAAGAGACTATTCGGTCGATTTGGAATACCAAAGGCCCTTATTAGCGATTGGGGTACCTATTTCTGTAACCACCAAATAGAGAAAGCAATGAAAAGGTATGGAGTGGTTCACCGATTCTCAACCGCGTATCACCCTCAAACAAATGGACAAGTCGAGAACACTAATCGAGCAATAAAGTGTATTCTCAAAAAAAAATTCAAGAACAATAGGAAGGACTAGTCATACAAATTAGTTGATGCATTATGGGCATTCCAGACATCATTTAAAACCCCTTTAGGAATGACGCCGGTTAGGATAATCTATGGCAAGGCATGCCATCTTCCTGTTGAATTAGAACATAAAGCCTATTGGGCCATTAAAACTGCAACATAGACCTTACAAAAGCTAGGGAAAATCGGTTCTTACAGATTAATGAGTTGGGCAAAATGAGGCTTGACGCCTTCGAATCATCCATCTCCTATAAGGAAAGAACAAAAAGGTGGCACGATAAACGAATAAAATATCCAAATAACTATGAAAAAGGCGGCAAGGTACTTCTCTTCAATTCACATTTAAGACTATTCCCTAGAAAACTAAAGTCAAGATGGTATGGACCATTTTCGGTAAGTAAAGACATGAAGAACAGAGCGATTAAGCTGTACGATGAAGAAGGAAGCGAATTTATCGTAAATAAACAACAGGTGAAACCATATCAAAAGAACCTATTAGACACCAACAGAGACGATGATGTAACTCTTGAAGACCAAGGAGACGTTACGTAAAAACGTGTGACTTCGAGTCTAGCTATAAGACTCATAAATAAAGAAAAGGGCTTTTTGGGAGGCAACCCAATATTTACTTGTATCACATATTAGGAGTGTCTTGTGTTTTTTAATTCTTTATTATTTGTTTTATTATGTTTGAATTAGTTTGTAATCATGCTTTGTTTGTTTGTAACTTCGTCTTATTTGCAATCAAAGGTATTTTGCAACAAAATAAGTGTAGGGGAATTTATCTGGTTTTTAGAACCAAATTCAAACATGCAAAATAAATTGTTTAGATTAATTCGCATCAGTTTCGAGTCATATGAGTAAATTGTCAAATCTTAGATTTTATGCAGCTATTTGTATAGAGAATTAACTTATGGAGTCAAGTTCATGAAATTTTTCACATCAAAAACAAAAATTTCATTCACACCAGAACAGGATACTGCGTCACTGATTTAACACGCGACGCGTCACCTACAGACACTGTTACAGAGGTCAGGATTTTCCTGACGTCTGTCAAACGCCCAGGATCCATAAAACTTAAAAGTTTTTAATTAATTTTTGAAATAAAACTTGCATAACTCATATTAAAAATATATAAACTTTTGTTTATAAACCGTAAACAAACCAATTAGTTTGACAATTCCTCATACTATCATTACTGCTTTATCGAGTCAACCCCTAAATTCCATAATGTAAATTTGTAAATCACACACTTTATGCTTGGTATAGTTGTCTTTGTCTTTGATTACAGGTTATATTTGATAAGAAGAAGCTTGGAAGTTCTTAGGAAGTTTCATTGGACAATTCTTGGATGACGATTTAACCAGTTATCACATGTTTCTTTCTTCATCATTGAGCAAACCAGGGATAAACTAAAGTTTCTTTTTCCTTGTTTTCTTTCCCTTTAATTCGTTTTAATGTGTACCTTTATAGAACATTAGGGACAATGTTTAACTTACAGTTGTAGGAGGGTTAAAAATAAGCTTAGAAAACTATTCTTTCATTTGTCATTTTCTTTGTCCTTAAAATGATGGGCAATATATCAAAACATAACATAAGAAGGTGATTTTTACCCAAATTTAATATTTTTAATGACACAAACCGATGAAAACCGACGATATTATAGTAATCCATGTGATATGAAAAATATGACTAGCACAAAAACCCTTAATGAATCAATCCAAAAAATGTAAGGTTCAACCTTTATGCATCTTTTAGGAATTCGGGTATCTATATTGATACCCAAGATAGTTTAAACTTAAGCTACTGAGTTAAGAGTGAGCATGGCACATGTGTCTATTCCATCATTACAAATGTGACATAATGGTCTTCGTCCCCTTTCTGTAGCAATTGAGATTGGTATTAAATTAATATGAGTGAAATCGGTAGTATATTAAAATTCTAGAACTTATTTTTTGTGATGCATCCTTGACAACCGCATAGTAAGATATTGAGATTTGCTAGATAAGAGGCACTAGGATTAACCTATGTTTTAAACCTGTAATTATCATGATGGTCACCTCGATCATATAACTATCCCACACCCTTGCAATGCACTCATTTTTAGTGCAAGATAACTCTAGTACAACCCTTCGAGCCTATCCTTTTTCAACTTGTTCTCAAGTTAATTTTCTCGGTGGATTCCAGATTATTAATGAAGAGCATTGTCACCCTTAAACCAATCGTTGCACTCAAATCGCCTTAGGCTACCTTGTATGTACTCACTTTTAGTACATTATTTATTTAATCCAAGTTAATTATTTGAGTACACGGTTGCTAAGTCCTTATCCTTGTAAATACTATTTTGGGACGATTGGGATTCATGGTTGTATTTATTTCGCGGAAGAATAGGGAAGAAAAGTTAAGTCAATACTCCCATACGTTTGTTAGATGATATCCATGTTATTTTGATCCACCTCAAATCGGGTCATTAGTTAGATTGTAAATATCGAGCATGTAAAAGCTCAAGTGTAGGGGTACGTGTTGTAAACCCCATATTATGATGTACTTTACCGGGGTAACCCTTTACCCAAAAAAAAAAAAAATCATTCAAAAAAAGAGAAAAATAGAAAAGAAAAAGAAAGAGAATGATGTAGAGTTTGTATATCTTCTTCTGAGTCTTGGCTTAGAAACCAAACCAAAGTGTATTCGTGTAAATAATTAGCTAACCCTTCCACTCTAAATTCTCCCAAAGTAACCACCCAAATGTATCCCATCTGTTTCTATTTTCATTTCCATTATATGTTATCTTACACCTACACCTCACAACCCTTTAAAAGACCTCTTAGATAGTAGCTAGACCAGTTAAATCTTCTCCCATCAGAAAGACAAATAAGAGCAACAACAAGTGAGCTACTAAATTGATCCCAACTACCAGACTTGGTACTGAGACAATGAAGAATGGTGTGGACCAAAAAACACCATTGAGGTGAAAACTTGTTCTTGTAAAAGGTTAAGTTGCCTTCAGTTACATACCTAACGTTATCCATTCCAGAATAGATTTCCGCAATAGGTAAATCATCAATACCACCATCATCAGCTAATTGAAGTTGACTTCTTATGGAGTCGTCAGTAATGGTGTAGGGAGTCTCATCAATGGTAGCTAAGATGGCTGGAGGACCTAACTCAGGAGACCTGAGTGTAGCTGTTGACCAAAATTGTTTGACTAATGAGTCAAAGATGATGGGGTCATTTGTGAGAGCATACCTTATGTAAGAAGCCCTCAAGAAGTCAAGAATCTGATGATAATCATCACTTCCTTTGGGTTTTTGCAAATAACCCACTTTGTTTGAGTTCATCCTTGTAACTTAAGTGCGGCCATTGATGACTTTGAGAAATAGGGTATGAGATTTTGTGGGCTGGTTGTTGATCGCAAATGAAAGTTATACTTTAGGGATTGTGGCCAATTGATTTATTTAAAGGAAGAATCTCAATGTCTATTGGACCATTTGGAAATTAGGGTTTTAATGAAAAAGTAACTGTTAAAATGTGAGAAAACAGTAATTATCCATTTAAGTAGGAAACCCTATGACGAATTAAATGTCAATAATATCTCAATGGTAACTTTTAATTAAGATAAAACTCAATTTAATCTACCAGCACGAACGGACATAACCAGCACAAATAAAAGTCAACCAGAAGGAAAATTAACATTACCAGTAGGAAGTGATCAACCAATAGGAAAAATTGAAACTACCAGTAGGAACTCTGGTAACACCAGAGGGAATACTTGTACTACCAGTATGAACTCTTTTACATCAAAATAAAGCCACCTGGTCCATATAGAGCACTAAGCTATCACTACGCCACCCTCTTGAACCATTAGTCTGCAAAAGGTGGGGCCAATACACACAAAACATATACAATAAAAATGGAATGGAAATATAACTATCAAAATGAACTAATTATTGACAGGAAAGAGGAACTAAAACTACCAGTAGAAAAAGTTAAAACTATCAGGAGAAAGATACAACTACTAGGAGAACCAAATTGTAGCACGAAAAACTAAGTGGTAAAAAAAATTAAAAAAATCAATATTATGAAAATTTTACAACAACAGTCCTCACCTTGGACGATCAAATCCTCGCACCCTCAATCATAGTATTTATGTGATTGAGCAACCCAATGATAACCACTAAGATGATTAAACCTAGGTCCATCAAATGGCCTTGCTAACAAATCAGCACATTATCATCAGTATGTATTTTAAGCACTTGAATAAGTTTCTTTTCATTAGCATCTCTTATGAAATGGTGCCTAATTTCTATGTGCTTAGTCCGTTGGTGAAAAACTGGGTTTTTAACTATGCAAATGGTACTTTGGTTATCAATAAAGATTTTGGTATTCATAAAGTTATACCCATAATCTAACAACTGATTTTGTATCCAGAGTACCTGACCACAGCAGTTAGCAGCAGCAACATACTCAGCTTCAGTGGAAGAGGTAGCCACAATTGTTTGCTTCTTGCATTGCCATGAGATCAACCTCCTACCCAGAAACTGACATCCACCAGTTGTGGATTTCCTATCCTTGTTTGCCCCAGCATAATCACTGTCACTATAAGCTTCAAGCACAAAAGGTGACTCTCTAGGGTACCATAACCCCAACTTAGGTTGGCCTTTAAGATACTTGAAAATCTTCTTCACTGCTTCCAAATTGGAAGTAGTAGGAGTGACTTGATTCCTTGAACAAGCACTGACTGCAAACATTATATCAGGCCTTGAAGCTGTCAAGTACATTAGTGAACCTATCATGGATCTGTACAAGTGTACATTTACAGGATTATCAGGTTCATTCTTGGACTTAGGCTTTGGAGCTTCATAGGGTGTAGTTGCAGTCCTGACACTCTCCAAATCAAACTTCTTCAGGATCTCTTGCACATACTTGTCTTGGCTGATAAAAATTCCATCAGGTCTTTGCTGAACTTGTAATCCTAGGAAGAAAATAAGTTCTCCCATAGCACTCATTTCAAATTCTCCCTTCATCAAGGCCTCAAATTCATCACACCAGGCCTTCTTTGTAGATCCAAAGATGATGTCATCCACATAAACTTGTACCAGGATGATATCTCTTTTGTGCTTCTTAAGAAAGAGAGTCTTGTCAATGGTGCCTCTTCTGTAACCATGTTTCAGCAAAAAGGTAGAAAGGGTTGCATACCAAGCTCTTGGTGCTTGATGAAGTCCATATAGAGCTTTGACTACCTTGTAGACCTTCTTGGGATATTGAGGATCCACAAATCCCTTAGGTTGAGTGACATATACCTCCTCATCAATGCTTCCATAAAGAAACGCACTCTTAACATCCATCTGATAAACCATAAATCCCATGTAAGAGGCAAATGCTAAAAACAATCTGATTGCCTCTATTCTTGCAACTGGAGCAAAGACTTCATCATAATCAATGCCCTCCTCCTGTCTGTGTCCTTGAGCTACAAGTCTAGCCTTGTTTCTGACAACAATCCCCCTGGCATCTCTCTTGTTTTTGAGTATCCACTTAGTCCCAATAGCATATTTACCTTCAGGCAAATCAACAAGAATCCATACATTTTGAAACTTGAACTGTTGCATTTCTGCCTGCATAGCATCAACCCAGCTTGGATCTTCAAGAGCCTGAGCTACACTTCTTGGTTCAACTTGAGAAAGAAAACAAGCAAACAGACAATGCTGAAAGTCTGTGTGATTGTTTCTTTGTTGATCCTGAATATAACTGAGGAAAGCAGTTTCACCAGTAGTTTTCTTGTGAACCTGACTTCTTGTTTGAACAGATGAATTTGGTTCCCCAATAATTAGAGATTGAGGATGTACTGTATTGATCCGCTTAGTTGCCACAGGACTGACTTCCACAGTTGATGCTAAATTGTTTAGATCAGCACCAAACTCATCATCATAGGA
This sequence comes from Tanacetum coccineum, assembly GCA_026074375.1. Taxonomy (NCBI): domain Eukaryota; kingdom Viridiplantae; phylum Streptophyta; class Magnoliopsida; order Asterales; family Asteraceae; genus Tanacetum; species Tanacetum coccineum. Next base: position 37,849 of record BQNB010020964.1, on the reverse strand, counting down.
TGTAGAAGAGAAAATACCAGGTGAGGGTACATTATTTCCAAGGTCTGATGGACTGGAGAATCGAGTTGTAGGCTCAGCATCAAAGAATGAGTCAGTTGGACTACCAGAAGGAACTGGAACACCACCAGTAGGAACTGAAACATCACTAGGAGAAACCATTGTATCACCAGAAGGAACTGGGATGCTACCAGTAGGAACTGGTATGCTACCAGGAGGAACTGTTTTTGCACTTGCTCTCTTCTGAAGTTCCTCAGCATCTTTTGCAAACCCCAATCCAAGTCTCTCAGCATCAGAGGTGGCTCTTTGTTCCTGATCTTTCAGCCTTGCAAGCTCCTGTTGAAAAATGTCTTCAGCAGTATCAACTAGTACACCATTACTGTGAGCATCAGATGTATCTTTAGGCTCAGCTCCTGGAATGTTGTTGGAAGGATAAGAGGGGACTAGAATAACTTGCTCATCACTGTCAGAATCTGAATCATCATCCTGGAAACCTGCAGGGTTAGAAGAAACATCTTGTGTACCTGCAGACTGATTAGCTTTATCACGATTATAGCCTAAGGAATCAGTTAAATAGTCAAGATCAAAAGACCACTCATGACCAATTCCCTGGATATTAGCCTTTTCCTCCAGAAACCTCAGATTCATTGTTTCTTCAACCCTCTTGTTAGCCATGTTATATACCCTGTAAGCTCTATTACTGGCAGAGTATCCAACAAGATACCCTTCATCAGCCTTCCCATCAAATTTACCCAAATGATCACTGGTATTCAAAATGGTCACATGACACCCAAAGGGTTTAAAATGACTGATGGAAGGAGTCTTCCCAGTCAACAAAGCATAAGGTGTCTTATTGTGAGGGTTTGTTATCAAGACTCTATTTAGGACATAACAAGCAGTACTTACTGCTTCAGTCCAAAACATAGTAGGTAACTTAGAGTCAGCTAACATAGTTCTAGCTGCCTCTATGAGGGTTCTATTTTTCCTCTCAGCAACTCCATTTTGCTGAGGGGTTCTAGCATTACTGTAATCCCTCTTTATCCCTTTTTCCCCACAGAGTTCAATCAATTTTGCATTCTTAAACTCTGTACCATTATCACATCTAATAGCTTTTACCTTTTTATTCAGCTGGTTTTCTACAAGGGACATAAAGTCCTTAAGGATTGGATATGTCTCATCCTTAGTCTCTAGAAAGAAAACCCAACAAAACCTGCTATAGTCATCAGTGATCACAAGGCAGTAATATTTGTGGTCTATGCTTCGAATGGATGTAGGACCAAAGAGGTCCATATGAAGCAATTGCAAAGGCTCAGAAATGGAGCTTACAGCAGTAATGGCCTTATAGGTGGCTTTGTGTTGCTTGCCTTTGCAACATGCAACACAAGTATGGTCATTTTTGAAAAGCTTTGGGGGAAGACCTCTGACAAGGTTATCTTTTACCAACTTATTCATATTTTTATAGTTCACATGACCCATCCTTCTATGCCACTTTACAGCTTCATCGGAAGAAGCTTTGGCCACCCAAGAGGCCAAATTTTCTTTGGGAGCAAGATTATTCAAGTTAAAAGTATACAGATTGTGCTTCTTTGGAACTCTGAGTAACACCATGCTTTCATCTAGGAGTTTGAAATCGTTGGAGAGGACAAGACAATCAGTGTCTGTGAAGAGAACTCTATTCTTCTTGTCACAATACTGAGAGATTGAGAACAAGTTGAATTGTTGAAGTTTCTTCACATAGTATACATTTTCAAAATCTAACTTAGGAGTCCTGATTGTCCCTTTTCCAGTTATTCGTCCTTCACCACCTCCAAAAGTCACTTTTCCACCTTTAAAAGGTTGAAAGTCATCCAATCTTTCCTTGTTGCCAGTCATACTGCGAGAACAACCACTATCTACTATCCCTTCATCTCCAGCATCTGTATGGAGATTGACCTGTAAATTTTTTTACAAAAGAACAATTAGTTTCTAAGGGGGACCCAAGCCATTCCTGACTTGGGTCTGCCTTGTGGATCTGAAAATTTAGGCCATGTAGATATGTGAGATCCACCATTGTTCTTGGGTACCCTATACACTTTATTTCTATATGACTTCTAAGAACAACTTGCTGAGGGCTTAACAGCAGTTGCTTATCTATCCCCATCATAATGCATTTGATTGTAATAAACATGAGGTCCAAATGGTGTGGAGGTATGAAAATAAGAACTCGTAGGTATAGGCAAATGGGTCATATGTCTAGCAGTACTTTGCCACCAACCAGAAGTAACTGAAGAAGAATTTCTTCTACCAGCATGAACTGGAAGAGGCCTATTTTGCTTACTAGTAGAAACTGGTGCACCAGTAGAAACTAGTTTTGGCGTACCAGTAGAAATTGGTTTTGGCCTACCAGCAGGAACCTGGTTTGGTCTAGCAGTAGGAATAAAAACCTTGCCAGACCTGAGAAGTACTGCTTGTGGGACAAATTGATTTGACTGAGTGACCCTAGTAGCATTGTCCCAAATTGGTACCCTTTGAGGATATCCCACACCATCAAAATCATTAGCATATTGTGTCTCATAATAATTACAATCCTTAATGAGATGAAGATAACTACCACATACAAAACAAGACTTTGAAGCAGAAGAATTATGTTTTCCTAAATGATTGCCTTTTTTTTAAAATAACCATTCTTATTACAGGGGTTTAGAAGTTTATACATTCCTTAGCGTACAAGCATAAAAATAGGGAACTCTTGAAATAATGGTGGTTCTTGGATAGTTGTCCTTAACTAGACTCTAAATTAGGCTTCACTTGCATGTGTGGATTACAAAAGAAAAACACCCAACCCCAAAATGGAAGTAGATGCATTTGAGAAGCGGTCTGCTAGTCAGGGTTCTAAAGACTTGACACTTGACACACAGAAGGCATAGTCATTGGACTTGATCTCTGAAGACTTGTCACTGTTATCACAAGAGACAAAGTCATTAGACACAGAAATAGAGTCAATAGAGCAAGTAGACTTTTTACCATATGTCATTTGTGTTTCATCAAGGTTAGTGGTGTCTGATAGAGGAATGTAGTTCCCAGAAAGAGGTGGAGGAACTGCTTTCATTCCATCAGCTTTGGTAAACTTATGAAATAGAGGTCTACCTTCCACTTCTTCAGACTTAGAGGTAAAGATACTAAATTCAGAGTCATCCCATCCTAACTCACTTTCCCCTATATATTAAATCCCAAACCCACTTTTGTTCTTACAGACATGGAACTATCAATTAATCTGAACAGGTTTTTAGAAGAAGATGTCCACTTTTCAGTCTTTGCTAAATGATTATCCAGTTTAGTCTGTAAATCTTTCTTTGCTATCTCTGCTTCAACATTTATTCTTTCAGAATGTTTCAGTAGATTAGTTGTATTTTCTAATTCAATAGACAATACTCTAATCTTTTCTTCATATCCTAACTGATTTTGCTGATAGACTCTCTTTTGTTTTTCTAATGTTTTAAGAGAGTTTTTATAAGCCTGAACCTGTATATAGTACTCATTATATTGTTCATTTAGATCATTATACTGTTTTTGAAGATTATTAAATTTATGTTCACAACCAAAAGGACAGTTTTGTACCTCAGAGGTCATGCCCATGAGAGCAAATTCTCCAGCAGCAGCATCAGTACCATTCCCAGTGATCAAGCTATATACTTCAGCAGCACCTTCTTCACAAGCAGCACCACAACCAGCAACCATTCCATACTCTTTGGGAGCAAAACCCTCATCATCCCCAGATTCATGTTCTTTCCAATTCTCCAATGTGTCAACTGTTATTAAGGCTTTAGTATCAGCCTCCTTTTTCCCAAGTTCCTGAATCTTGAATGATGAATATCTCTTTTCATTTCCCCCTTTTGCTCTGCATTCTCTTGCAAAGTGCCCTTTTTGCAAGCACTTATAGCATCTAACTGCTTTCTTGTTGAACCTAGCAGCTTCTTTCTTATCAAACTCAATCTTCCTTCCAGCCTTTTTCTCGAACTTATTCACCCTGACTGACAACATAGCCATTTGCCATTTGATATCCATCTCTTCTAAGTCCAATTTGTCTATCTGCTCAAAATCTTCATAAGCTACTTGTTGTTCTGGTTCACTTTCAGCTACAAGAGAGTGAAGAACATCTTGAAGCACATTACCAGAACTGTGAGATCTAGCTTTAGAACTTGATGGAGCAGAGTAAGTAGTAGATGAGGAGAAGCTTGGGCTTTCTGCATATGACATCTTTTTGCTAGTACTAGTAGTACTAACAAATGCAGAATGGCTTGGAGATTGACTTGAGGAATGAGTAGAATATCCTTTGATATCTATCTCAAGAGTCTTCAACTTGTAGTACAAATCATCAAAAGAAAGAAGTTCAAGTCCACCTTTGGTTTTTAAGGTCAAAGCCACCTGTGACCAAGATGAAGGCAAACCTCTGAGAAACTTAAGATTGATGTCTTCATCATCAGGCTTGGCCTTGAGTTGGTTAAGCTGACTGAGAATCTTCTGCATCCTGTCATACCCTTTGTGCAATCCCTCTGATTCACTAATTCTGAACTCTGAGAATTCTTGCTTCAGCATGGACTTTCTCATCTTTTTGGATTCGGCATTTCCACCAAACCTAGCTTTGACTGCATTCCATATATCCCTTGCATCATCCATATAATGGAAATCAGCCACATGATCATCAGGAATAGACTGAAGCAAGGTAGTTCTTGCCTTTGATTCCCTCTGAACAGCAATGTGTTCATCTGCAGTCGTTGGGGGAAGAATAATGACCCTTCCATCACGATCTCTTCCAGTCCTTTTTAAGCTGTTGCCATTTTGAATCACCTTCCAGATATTCATATCATTGTTTGTGATCCAGTATTCCATCTTCATAGCCCAGACCTCATACTCATCCTTCTTCAAATAAGGAAACTTTGCATTGTTGTTCGAGACAGTGGTGATGATTTGAGGTTGAATGTTTTGCTGTTGTTGTGGTTGAGCATTGTCATTATTAATATCAGAAGCATCATCATCATGGTCAGACATCTTGAAAAGGTTGTGGTAGGGATATTGGATGTTTTTGGATGTGTTTAAGGTTCTAAGAGTCTAGATCTACGTGTTCTTCTTATCCAGAGACTCTCAACAAGCTCTGATACCACTTGTTGGATCCCACTCTAGATAGATCTTTACTGCCTGTTAAGGATGGTGATTAACCTATGTAATCACAAGCTAATCACAAGAGAGACTCTTGCTAAACAAAGCTAATGTCTATGCGGAAATTAGACAAAGCTTATAAGAAGAACAAGACTATTAAACTAAAAGAACCTTCTATGGATTTCTATTAATTAACAAGGAGAATTGTGTTTTTCGGATTTGTTTCTTTTCCCTTATGGTCGTGGGTTGGGTTTCTTATATACTACTGAAACCCTAACCGCCTGTTACACAAAATGCGTCAAAGAGATATGCACTATCATTTCCTAAGATAGCTCAAGCATATCCTTATCACTAACTAACTATACTACTAACTCGGACCAAATATAATACCACCAGGACTAACTATTATTCTACCAGCAGGAACCATATTTGGTCTGCCAACACTAACTATGAAGTTATCCTTACTAGTAGGAACTACATACCTACTAGTAGGAACTTATACTCTACCTGTAGGAACTACATACCTACTAGTAGTAACTAACTATTACAATATTCCTAACAAAATAGAACTCCAAAAAAATGCAGTCTCCATATAAATAATCCTCAAAGGATGATCTTAGGTCTGCTAATAGGCGTGCTAACTTGACCTTAATGATCATTCACTTTGCCTAAAAATGACACTCAAAAAGGTCAACATAAAGTTGGTGAGCTCGTAGGTTTAGAGGTAAACCCAGTTAATGTGCTAGAATTTAAAAGTAGGCAATAGTGCAATTTGAAAGCAAAATGCAAGCAGTAGTATTTAGATTTTCAACATAACAACACATCATGCCATAGCAGTCCAAACCCAATCAACAAATTAATAGTGGTCCACATGCTTTTAGATTTCCAAACCTAACCCCTACCAGCTGGAGCTACACAATCGGCTAAGTAGTATTTGAATAGAAGTTCTAATAGAACTTGCATAAATAGATATCATGGCATTCACATAAGCAATCATAGGTACATAGCATTGTCTAAAGAATAAGAGGTTTTGCACAAAAGTAAACGCAGTTTAGGGCTACGAGAAATCACCTTAAATAAAGATGATAAGTAACTGATAAAAGATGATTAAACAATAAAGTGCAACGGCGTCCAGTCATGACCTAATCCATTAATGTCCGATTCAAAAATATGTCTTAAATGTACACTTAACGTTGATGCATAAGAGTTTTAAAAGTGTGTTGTATATTTATTTAGTATTATTGGTTTTGTGATGGTTGACAAGTTGGACTCGAAGAGAATATACCAATGTAGATATATATATATATATATTAGATATTATGTACTCATATTGATTAAGGAAATAGGCAAGTAAAATGAATAAGAAGTAACATACAAGAAGTAGATAAATAAACGATAAACTGTTATTGGAATATGTTTCGACAATTTTCTCGGTAATCCCCAAGTTATCTAGATTAAGTATTCATAGTATGAGTATTTACACATTTTAAATACACAAGATGAATGGTAAGAGTTTTATATTTTATAAAATCATTAAAATATATTTTTTGTCTTTTTGTTAGATTTTTAAAAAAGTAAGTTTTAGTGAAATATTTCTAAGTATTTTTATAAAATTTCGGCATGACCTGTTTGTTTATAAAAGCTTTCCAAGGTTTTAAACCATATTTTCAAACACTTTTCTCAACCCAATATTTTTCGACAAAATGCCAAAATCTATGTTTACGTGACGTTTTATCACTACATGCCTTCCAACGACTATTTTAACTATCCTAATATATACAAGTATAAAACGTTTCAAAATCCGTTTTAAATATTCAAGATGGTTAATTTCTCGCTTTGTTGGGATTAAAAGTCTTCTTGATGCTGTTAGAATTACTGCTACTCAAGTTTATGTTAATATTGCTCTGATGAACTTAGTACTGCTCATGAACTTCAAATAAAATATACTAAGTAGTTAGTACTGCTAGTACAAAGTTAAGACTGCTAGTGAAAGTTACTACTGCTAGTACAAAGACTGCTTGAAGTCAATGATGTTGAGGAATTACTACTGCTTAAGAAAATATTCTAAGTAGTTAGTACTGCTAGTGTTAAGTTAGTAATGCTAGTGTTAAGCTAGTACTGATAGTGTTAAGTTAGTACTGCTAGTGTAAAGTTAGTACTGTTTGTTAGTACTGCTTACTTGATATGTATTAGTTATTTATAGAAAAGATTTTATATACTTAGGAAAGTATTATAAGCCGAGTAAGACTCGTTGGTGTATAAAAGGAGGTCCTAGGGCATAGAGATTGATGTACCAAAACCAAAAATCAATCTTTTTCTTAGCTTCAAGGTCTATGTAACCCTAATACTTTGAGAGTATTCGTATTGTTATCATTAATAATATTGGAGCTTATTTGTTTTGAATTACTGTTTCATTGATAATTTTTCTTAATATTAAAGATTAGATTTCGCATAATCTTTAATACATTTAAACAAAGCTTTTACTATAGTTGTGTTAGATTTATCTAATATAACTAAACCTTAAACAAGCATAAGGAATTTGATCTATTGAACTGGGATCAACAAGTGGTATCGGAGCTTGTTGAAAAGCTTTAAATAAGAAGAGCTTGTTTTTATACACAAGATCTTTTGCTAAAAGATATGGATCAAGATTCTGCACACATGGTGGCTGCATCCAAAGTTCCCATGCTCAAACCTGGTGAGTATGAGATCTAGAGGATGAGGATTGAACAACATATCCAGATGATAGACTATGCATTGTAGGAGTTATAGAGAATGGTGCAACCTTGCCAAAAACAATAATTGTGGAAGGAGTTATGACAGAGATGCCTATTACTACTGCTAAAGAAAAGGCTAAGAGAAGATTAGAGGTGAAAGCTTGAAGTACATTAATGATGGGCATTCCCAATGAACATCAGTTAAAGTTTAACTCTATAAAGGATGCTAAGAAGTTGCTAGAAGCTGTTAAAAAGAGATTTGGTAGGAATGAAGCTACTAAAAAGACTCAAAGGAATCTCTTAAAGCAGCAATATGAAAACTTCACTGCTCCAAGCTCAAAGATGCTTGATCAAACTTTGGATAGGCTTCAAAAGCTTGTGAGTCAGTTGGAGCTTTTAGGTGAAAAGATTTCATAAGAAGATGTTAATCAAAAGTTATTAAGAAGTTTGTCATCTGAGTGGAACACACATGTTGTTGTGTAAAGGAATAAACCTGATTTGGATATAATGAGCATGGATGATCTCTATAACAACCTCAAGGTGTATGAACCAAAAGTTAAAGGGATATCTAGCTCAAGTTCAAGCACATAGAACATGGCTTTTATGACCTCTTCAAATAACAACACTAGTAGCATAAATGAAGCAGTTAATACTTGCTCTAGCAGTTAATACTGTTCATGGACTTTCTACTGCTAGCACTTAATGCTACTAACTCTACAAATATTGATAACTTGAGTGATGCTGTTATTTGTGCATTCTTTGCTAGTAAACCAAATAGTCCTCAACTTGTACATGAGGACTTGCAACAAATCCATCCAGATGACATTGAAGAGATGGATTTAAGATGGAAAATGGCCATGTTGACTATGAGGACAAGAAGGTTTTTAAAGATTACAGGAAGGAAGCTTACTATTAATGGCAATGAGACTATTGGTTTTGATAAGTCCAAAGTAGAGTGCTACAACTGCCATAAGAGGGGACATTTTGCTAGGGAGTGCAGAGCTCCAAGAAATCAAGACAACAAGAACAAGGAAAGCTCAAGAAAGAGTGTGCATGTGGAAATATCTACTTCCACAACTTTGGTGTCATGTGATGGTCTTGGTGGATATGACTAGAGTGATCAGGCTGAGGAAGGGCCTAATTACGCACTCATGGATTTCTCATCTTCAAGTCCTGACTCAGAGGTATCCAATGATTCTATTTGTTCAAAATCTTGTTTGAAAACTATTGAATCTCTTAAATCTCAAAATGAACAACTATTAAAAGATTTAAAGAAAACTGAGTTAATGGTTCTAGGTTATAAGACAGGCTTAAAGCTAGTAGAAGAAAAACTTAAAGTTTATAAAGCAAATGAATCTATTTATTTACAATATATTAAGGGATTAAAATTTGAAATTCACATGGGAGAAATAGCTATTAGAGAGCTTAGGAAGAAGCTTGAAATAGTTCAAAAAGAAAAAGATGGCATTCAACTTAATGTAGATAAATTTGATCATGCATCTAAAAGTTTAAACAAGCTCATAGAGAGTCAGATAGTTGACAACTGTAAGAAAGGTTTAGGCTATGAAAATTATAATGCAGTTCCACCTCCCTACAAAGGAAATTTCATGCCTCCAACACCTGACTTGTCTTTTACTGGTTTTGTAACACCCCCAAATTGGGTCGCAGCGGAATAAGGGTCCGGGGCGTGTTACTTCTCAGATCAACAATACAAGATAATATAAGAACGACCAAAAAGTCGTTTAAAACTGATACATTGGATTTAATAAAGTATGTGTTACAAAAGCCCGAAGCTTTACTTGTTATTATTACAAAGATTTCCAGCCCATAACAGATACACAAAATGTAATGCGACTAAATCTTTAATGCATGACTTCATAATATAACCACCAATGTATCCTTCGCACCTCGTGCTTAATGACCTCCTGAAAAACATTGCATTTAAAAACGTCAACATAAAGTTGGTGAATTTCATAGGTTTATGTAAATGTATATGCAGGACCGCAAGACTTTCCCAGTGATAATGCAACAGATGCAGACATCACAAAATGTAATTACGTTTGGCATATGTTTCTCACCCTAAAAACTTGTAATTTAATAATTGTAAAACATGGGGCTATGAACTCACCTTGAGTGAGTAAACTGATAACAAAATATCCCAAGTAAAAACGCGTCACGCTAACGCCCGAATGCAACCTAGTTAATATAGGTCGAATCAGTATTCAAGTACGTTGTCTAACAACAACTGTATATAATCCTATATAGTTATCATCGTACTATCGTTCGGGCTATCATAATTTAAGAGGTCATGACATGACGTACGAGGAGTTAGGACACTTTAAATCGTAAATCCAACAACTCGTCAATACGCCATCCGAAGAAGCCTCATTATGAAATTCCCTAGTAATATAGCACTTCGATAACTAATAACATATTATCTATATATGTATTTATATATATATGTCTATATATTAGGTATATTTACATATCTGTATATATATATATGTATATATATATACGTATCTATTATATTTTATACGTTATATATAAAGTATCACGGAAATATCCGAAAGCAACCTAAGTAAATATAGGTCGTATAAGTACCGAGTACTTTAATTAATAACATTGAATATAATCTTATAGTTGTTACATCGTACTATCGTTCGGGCTATCATAATTAAAGAGGTCATGACATGACGTACGAGGAGTTAGGACACTTTAAATCGTAAATCCAACAACTCGTCGATACGCCATCCGAAGAGGCCTCATTATGAAACTCCCTAGTAATATAGCACTTCGATAACTAATAACATATATAATCTATATAGCTATATCACCATCTATTTGTTTAAGTGAAATCGTAATTATAAAGTAAAAACGTTTATAATTACGCCTTTAGTAAAAATGACATAACTTTGTCGTTTTAAGCCCGTTTCTCGCGTTTCTTACGCCCACGCTTTCGTATTAAGACGAGTGATCATAAAATCACATTCTTAGGTTTTTGAGATTCTGTGATGAATAGTGTTTTTACTGTTCATAACAGCTATATAATCGTTTTTATACTTTTAATTAACGTAAAACCCGTTTTTGTCGTATCTTATTCGTTATAGCTCCGTTTTTAGCGATTCTTTCGAACACGTTCTCGTAATTGAAAGTTTTATCATATTATTGATGTTTATAAAGTATAAGTTTCTGTGATGAATAGTACTTTTTATAAAAATTGTTTTATAAAAGTATTAACTATCGTAAACTTGTAAATAGCGTATCTTCTTCGTTATTAATCGGTTTTTCGAGTTCTTTATGACCCCTCGATCCTTGTGACATGTAGTATTTTATAAAATCATAAAACATATATGTAAATTTCGAATTACAAACAGCCCCTTAAGATATTTTTTCCAAAATGTGTTTAAAACTTGTTTTTAGGACTTTTTAGCTTTACCACTTTGTTACAAACCCATTAGAACCCTTAATATCTTATGTCTTACATATATTAGGTCCATTAGGTCATGTTTTGTCCAAGAGAGTCCATAGTATCAAGAGCACAAGTCCTTGCAATACTTTCACATCTAACTTAATAAGAAAACTTTTAGAAACCCTAATTTGTTCATATATATGTTTACTCTTAAGCATCATGTTAAAACACTTATACATCCCTTTTAACATCATATTAGCATCCATATGGCATGTAAATAAGTTCACAAAACATTGACAATAAGTAAAAATTCATTTTACATATTCAAGAGTACCCTAGATGGTGATTTAACTAAGTAAAGCATATGAACACATAAAATCTTAAATATGAATAGATTAAGCTTTTGATATAACCTTGTGTGGATGAGTAGAGATAAGAATACCAATCACACCCTTGTGATTTAAACTCTTGGCTTGAAAAATTAGAATGAAAACCCTAATTTCAACTAAAAACCCTAATCTTGCAATATCTTCTTAAAACCCTTTCAAAGCTTAACCAACCCTTCAATTCTTCTTAGAATACCTTAAGTATGATATGTAAACTTTTATTATGATTGAAAAATCAAGCAATGGATTGCCCAAAATAACAGGTTTGAGCCATGGGGTTTGTAGATGGAAATGGCAGAGTAATTTGTTGTTTACACTTTGGAAATGAACTCTATGTGTTAGTTGCTAGCTTTTATAGTGAAAATATCTAAGTAACTCAATCATGGTTACTTACTAACCCTTACGTAAGATCCCCTAGGTTAATTAGTCAAGTGGTTCATGGTGTAAGAGTTGGTTCCCTATGATCTTTCTTAACCTAGATGGTGAGTAACCAATGACGATTCCAATATATGCTTTTGGCTTTAGTTTACCAAGATCCTTACTGTCGTTTGTTGGATAACATAATGCCCCGAAAAGGTAAAGGAACTTGAGATCTGGTTTTTGATCTCTAAGCAGTTCATATGGAGTCTTATTATATCGGGTATGGATAAGGAATCTGTTTTAAGTATAACAGGTGATAGCTAAAGCTTCAGCCCATAGAAATAATAAAGATTTGGAGAATATAAGCATAGTCCTTGCAGCCTCTACCAACGTACGATTATGCCTTTCAACGACACCGTTTTGTTGTGAAGTTCGTGCAACTGATGTTTGATGAGTAATTCTAACATCTTCTGTGTATGATCTCAAGGTTTGAGTAATAAATTATGTGTTGTTGTCGGTAAGAAGATATCGAACTATTACTTCAAGACTCACTTATGCTTGTTTCAAAATTTTGATAATAACTTCAAGAGTCTCGTATCTTGTTCTTAAAAAATTCACCTACGTAAACCAGGAATAATCATCAATGATTACTAAGATATACTTTTTCCTGTTTATGCTTTCCACCCGCATTGGCCTACACAAATCCATATGCAACATCTAAAGTTTTTCATTCGTGCTTAGTTCAGGTTTGAGTTTGTGACTTTTTTTCTTGCTCTTACCCATCTGACACACTAAACATAAGTGATCTTTAGCATACTTCAATTTAGGTAATTCTCTGACTAAACCTTCTTTTGCAAGCTGATTCATAGCACTGAAGTTTAAATGTGGCAAACGACGATGCCATAACCAAGATTTTATCTTCGAGGCTTTAGAGAGTAAACAAATTGGAGACGACTTCATTTCATCCATTGAGATTGTATAAAGATTAGTATCACAAGATCTTGAAAGTAGATCAACACCTTCTAAGTTACGTATAAAGCAAGTGTGTTTTCTAAATCCTACTTCAAGATCCGAATCATAAAATTGCCCAACGAAGAATAAGTTATGACTGAGTCCTTCAACGTAGTAAACTCTTCAAATCATAATATTCCCCATTTGTAAATCTCTATAACCCATAATAGCTGCAAAGTGGTCATTGGCGAATCTGACGGTACCAATAAACTTGGAGATGAAATTGATGAGCTTATCACGTTAGCTAGTCATATGCTTTGAACAACCAGAATCCAAGTACCAAAGAACAATTTCTACAATCTGTACAAAAAGAAACAAATAGAAATGGAAATATATACAAAACTCTGGATCCCCAACTTTTAATTGGGTTCCAAGCTGTTAGCAAGCCTAAGTGACACTTTAATATCCAAAGTTTATATTTTAATCTAGAACTCTTGATGCTGATGAAATCCCTAAACCATGATCATTCACTGGGTGACTTTTGCTATTAAGATAGGATATGTAAGGGAATTCCTAGCATTGTCATATCGTTGTTTTGAAGGCTTGCTAGATTCAACACTCGGGATCACTGTGGTCGTGAGAATTTGCCCAGGAGATACTACTATGGCAAGAGTGATTCTAGTAAGAGGGCATTGATTTCCTACTAAGTGAAATGTTCTTCCAGTGGGAATCCATCTATGTCCTATAGTGGTAAAGATCCTTCCTGTTGGTTTCCATTCATTCTTTTCCATTTGTTTGATTGTTTTAGCCTTTTTACGCTTTTGCACATATTTAAGATATTTAACAACACAAGCATCATGATATGCAGAATACAAACATTCATTACATGATAATCAAATATTCTCATCATTCGATGTCAATACAACATTCTTAACATTCGCATTACAATCTGAAACAAGATTGTTCTTATTTGTACTAGATTTAAACTTTGGACTTCTACTTTATTTTTCGCGCTCCTACTTGATGGTTGTTGGATCCTATCATTCCTTGTATTGCTCTTAGGTTTTTATATGCTAGCATTAGTATAGATTACTCTTCTTGTAGAAGGCAATAAGGTGTTACCAGTCTTTTCAACGTTCTGTTTTACTACATACTTTTGTGTGTTATTATCAATTGTTTTACTTATTCCTGATGAGTCGTAAGGCTTATTGTTCTTTGTGTGACTTGTTGCGGGAGCCCACTTTTCATTCCTGCTTTGTGTAAAAAGGGCATGAGGCACTAACATACACTAACAGATCTTTAATTCTCTGAGCAAACTTACAAGCATAATCTAGATTTGCATCTAAAGGTTTCAAAGCTATGGCTTGTTCTAGCAGTTCCTGTAGTGTTGCTACATGCTCTTTAGTTACTTTCAAGTAATCGTGATGCGCTGCCTTATTGTTCTTAAAGTACATATTGATTGGTTCAGACTCAATCCTAAGCAGACCTAGGGTAAGAACTTTTGTGCATTTCTTAATTAGCTTGTTGGTATTCAAGTGTGAAGTGACTGTTTTTGTCAAATCATTTTTCTCAACCACTTTGGGAATAAACTAAGTTTTTAAAAACGGGGTTACAAAGTAAATTTTATTTCCTTAAGTTGAAGGTTTTACAAACTTAGTATTTGCACTTGTACCTTTTTTATTCATTTGTGGTTCAAAAAACTTTGCTTGTAATTGATCTCTTAACTTTACGTTTTTAGAAATCTGATTATTAAGTTTTTGTTGCAAAGAGTCAATTTTAAGTTAGTTTTGAGCCTGTGTCTGCTTGATCGAGTCATAAAGATTTTTGTAAACTAACTTAAGATGTTCTCTTTCCCTTTCAAAAGAAGAAACTTTAAAAGCCAGTGACACGTTCTCATCATCAAGTTTTTGAATCCTAGAATCAATATCTGGTTTTTCACACAAAGTCACTTGACTTTTTCCTTTCAATTTATCTAAAAATTGCTTTAACTCGTTAACTAAAATTGATTTTTCTTGCAAATGAGCTTTTAGATCATTTATCTCAAAAGATTTGTTATTGATTTCTGTTATCAAAGAAGCATCATGTATTTTCCTAGATTCATCACAAATCATTGTTTCTTTATTGTGTTGCAACGAAAGTTCAAGAGAAATGCAATATTCCTCAAGTTTTTCAAACTGTTTGGAAAGTTCGTTAAATGAATTGTTTGATTCTTGTTGATTTAAAAGCTTAATTTCAAGATTTTGACAACTGGCATAATTATCAACTCAATTCAAAGAACGCAGAAATGTACACATAACATCACATGAGATATTGTCTTCCAAGAGTCGATCATTGTTAATTAAAAGTACACATAACATAACATCACTCAAAATATTATTTTTTCTACAAAACATTTATTGACCTCATCTTTCATTTGTTTGAAAATAGCTTTCATTTTATTAACCTCTTTGTAAAGACCCATTTCAAAAAATTTGAAAGATTCTTTAAGATTTTTGACAAATGGAACGACTTCTTCTATATAAGTATCTTTAATATCACTCACTCACCAACTTCCTTCATAAATACCTGAAATGACAGATCTGCTTTTTGATGCAAACATCAAATTTGACAAGGTGATCCTTAAACTTTTGAAGTAAATCTTTGACCATACTTGTCGTTGGAAGTTTTTTAGGAAAAACCTTTGTGGGTGTTGGTTTGGCATCTGACACTTGTGAAATTGGTTTTGACACTGGTGACCAATAGACTTGTTCTGCAGACAACTATTTTTGTGGAACAAAATACTCATAGAGTTTATTCAGTTTTGCATAATCAATCGGTTTATCATCATGTTCTTTTTGTTTATCTTTCATTTTTAACCGACTCTCTTCAACAAGTATCAATGTTTTTTCAAAACCGCACAAAGAAATTGGATCATGTTTCTCAACTAAGGTAATTACACTATACAACATGGGTTGTTGCCGTTAAGCTTTATGAAGATATCAAGGATTTTGATAACCAATAGCAGTTTTGTGGGCATCATCATAAGAAACTTGAGGTTTGGTTAACAAATGCATTGTTTGAACAGTTTGACCCGTTTTGTAAACAATATTTTGAAGTTTCTTCTTGTCTTTTTCAAAAATCAAGATTTCATCAATGTACTTATCTTGTTCTTAAAATGACTACTTTTTGAAAGTTTTAAAATCCTTTTTCAGAGAGGAATGCATCTTCGATGGAACCTCAAATTGTTGTTTTAGTATAATGACTTGTTTTTCAAAAGCTTCCACTTTTTGATTACGATCATAAAATTCCTCACATTTGAGAATCTAAATTTTCTTCTTGTTTCGTGAAAAAATGTTTAGACTTTTGTCTTTCTTCTAAAGCTTTGACCTTTTCTTTGTATCGTTCAAGCTCACTGGTCAACGATTCATTCACCCTTCTATTCTCTAGATTTATTGTGTTGCATTGTTCTACTTGACTTTGCATTTGTTCAATAACATATAATATCATAGCATTAATAACCATATAATCAGCATAAGAGATAACGTTTCTGTCACTCGTAAGCTCATCATATGAATCATTATTAGAGACTAAGTGTTCAGAATATTTTGTTTCTAGAACAACAGGATTAAGCACATCAGTCTCATGATAAGTGTTGTAATATGGTACCTTAGAGAGTATGTCTGAATCATAAGTTGGACCAACTGTATCTCCATTGATTGATCCTGCATGAGAAAGACTTGCCATGAAGATTGCACTAGCCGTAGCTTCGTCATCACAGTATGAATCAAATGCATCTACATGATCTGCCTTAAAGTTTGATGTTGTGTGTAGCTAAAGATCCTCATAGTCTGAATCCATTTCTTCCAACCTATCAGCCAAAAAAATCTTGTTGCTCTTCATGTAAAATAACTCCAGCTTCTTGTGCTTGAGCAAGTAACATCTTCTCCTTAAACCATTCTGAATCCTTTACCCTTTTCTTTGCAGTACACTGCTTAGTGATATGACCCTTACCCTTATAATTGTAAAACCTGATTACCCTAGGTTGATTTGCCTGTATGTCTCCAACAGTGTTGATAACCCATGTTCCTGTAGCTTTACCCTTTCCAGTATTAACCCCATAACCCTTAGACCATCGTACTTGAACATTCTGAACTGTAACTCTGTCGTCCTGAATTGTTGCTTGAGTTCTTAGATTAGATAAAGTTCAGATTTGGTTGTTTATTGGTGGAAATATTAAGTTCATAGCAGTATTGAGGAACATCATAGCCTTGTTGAGATTGGCTATTTGATCATCCCTTAGAAGAAACGATGGTACTGCAAATCCTAAATCAAGTTGTGTTAATGGTGCAAGTGACTGTTATTGAGCAACTGGTGCTTAGTTATGGAGGTGAAGAAATGATTTGCTATTGAGTTGATGGATTGGTTGGTTGATATTGTTGATATGGTTGATATGGAAGGTATTTTAATGGTTGAGGATTGTATTGTGATCTCTGACTACTGTAGGATGAAGGTGGATTCTATGTGTTAGTAAGTAAGGCAAGTGAATCCGGATAACTGTGTCGCATTGCTAGAACTTCATTTACATTGTTTTCATTGTATTTGAGAAATGCGTACGACTAATCAAAGTTAGTTTTGTGAAGATTTTTTGCTTACTTAGTTATTGTGACAAACTTACTCCATTCTGGCTGAAGATGATTTACAAACTTCGTATTTATTTGAATCGGTGTCATGGTCATCCCAATGACATTCATATCATATATCAACATAGCATATCTCAAATAATACAAGTGAAACGATTCTCCTTTCTCAGACGTAAATCTATCAAAATCATCATATAACTTTGATTCTCGTTCATGAAGTGTTAGCTAAGTGCCTTCCATCAATTCCTTTACCATGTCCTATATTTCTTTGGTTGTCTTGTGATGATTGACAAGAGTGTATATGTCAACTGGTAAACCGAGAAGAATGATGTTAGTAGCTTTGATGTCGCAACTTTTTCTTAAATTTTCCTCAATAGTAAGATCCTTCAATTCTCGTAAACGTTTTTCCTCTAGTGAACCTTCAGTTGCTGGATAGTTATCTCCTTATTAAGTTAAAAAGGATTATTTTTTATTGAATCAATTAACATCACACCATTCTCCTTCCCTTCAATGTAAAGTAGAATGCGAGTCTTCCAACTATTATACATGCCTTTCTCGAGCATAGGGGTCAGTTTTCAGCACCCGCAGCAATAACATATTCATCCATTATCATCATTGATGAAGTTGATGTGTTATGAAATGATAATAGTAATGAGCATATCAATGATTAGGAAGTGTTATGTTGTGTTGTTATTGTTGTTTTGAGTGATTAAATTATTATGTGTTTTACTTGTTTTATTTATAGTCCGTTATAACAACCCACAATTTTCATTTATGTAATTATCTATCTATTAAATTAGATGCAATTTTCTCAGTGTAATTTCCATCTATTAAATTAGATGCAACCATTTTCACGGGAATATTTTTGCTTTATTCCACTCTTTATGCAACGTAACTTGCATAACCAAAGTAAACGAGCTCACGCAACCTACCAATGCCAACTATATCTACGTTTATAGCAAGTAAACGTCCTAATATGTCAAGTCTATGTTCTAATATCATTTTTACCAAATACGTTATCCATTTAACATACTTTTCAAAACGTTATTTCAAAACAAGCATTAAACGTTAACGTTTATATCAAAACCCTAACTTTATGTAATGTTTGCATATAAAATAAATGTACAAGCTATCAAAGCATGTGTACAAGTGTACAATGCATAATTTTTGAATATTAATTCCCTCCTAAACCTTGGTACAACTCCTTAAAGCTCAAAGTACAATTCGACTATGCATAGAATTCAAATGAGCTCATTTTCCCTCCATTTCTTTAGGAATTTCGTACCACCTTTTAAGCACATGTTACAAGCTTCCAATGCACACTTTTCTCTTAAACCCTAACCTTAACTAGTCCTACACTAACCCTAAAACCTAAACCCTAATCCTAAACCTAAAAACCCTAGCAAACCTGTTACATCCTTAAACTAGTTCATAGTTTTCAGAATCTGATCCGTTGATAAACCATAGGATCTGGGAAAAATCAATAGGCTTTGGGTATTAAATAAAAATACTAGGTTGTAGCCCTATGTATTGTGATCATTTTGGCGGTTGACTCAACCTGATTCGATGTCGGATGAATTAGTTATAGCCGAAATGGCAAAAGTGCGCAGATTCTGCACACCTGTAGTAAATGGCTGTTATCTCTAAATTTTTGTATAGTGACCCCTAAATATGTAAAACTAAAAGTTGTAGAGGACTCAAATATCTAACCATGCTCACTGGTTTGAGCTTAATCGGAATTACGGTTTGTAAATGACAACCATTTTACCAGGACCGATGTTGGCTGTCCAAAAACAGCCATGAACTCGCCACCCCTAAACTAGTTCTAACCTAAAAACTAAGCTACCAAGTACCTCAAGCACCTCAAGTAGCTCTATGACCTCACCACCACCTTCACCCACATGTCACCTAGCAAGCACCCTAGCACCACCATCATCCAACTTGGCCACCAAGTTATATACTACCCTTGTCACCACCCTAACTTCACCATCTTCTTCCACCTTGCTAAGCTACACCTCCATAGCCTTCCTTAGTCACCCTAGCTGAACCTTGAACCCCACTCCAAGTTTACTTGGTCCTTACTCCATCCAACTTGGCCTCTACTCCTTCTCTACCCTATATATACCCACGCATACATACATACATTCATATTCACCATCAAAACTTCATATTACTTCAAGTCATGTTCTAAACAAGTCCAAGTAAGATTAAGAAGAAAGTATACAGCAAGTAGAAGCCAAGAAACAAGAAGAAAGAAGTCTCTTGATTCATCTTTTAAGTTTTTAAGTTGTTTTTGCTCCATTCGACCCATTTTCATCATTTCAAGTATTAGTAAGCCTTCAATCTTGTTCTATAAGCTCTTGCTTCGTTTTAGATCTTTCATTAGCTTTATTAGATCATGTGTAAGTCACTTGTTCAAGCCTTGGACCAACAAAACCATACGGTTTGGTTTTCCTAAACCAAACGCACCCATTTTGGTATTTCTAGTTCACAAGCTCTTTCTATAAGTTATAAGCTCATATAAGTTACTTATTTTAGCTTATATTAATAAGCTATAACCTGCAAAATTGATTTCTAAATCAAAAATATCAATATTATGGTTTTGGACTAAATTCACAAATGTTTTCATGCAAAGGGGTATATATTGTAAATTCTTGAAACTTATTATTAAAGGGGCTGAAATTGTAATTATTCTAAAGTTAAACTTTAGGGGTTTGTTTTGTCATACTTGAAAGTTAAAGGTTTAAAGATTTTAAAAGTTATATTAAAAGGATTAACTTTGTAAATATATATATACCAAGGGTATATATTGTCATTTTGCATTCTTAAAGGTATAAAATGTAATATTTTTAAATAAATTATAAAAATATATTTAAATATTATAAGACTCGATTTTATTAAAACCCGACACAATTGTCGTTATCATTCATCGATCGAAACGCTATAAAACAATTATGTTATAAATATAACATAATTTATCATCCACTAACTTTTGAAGAAACCTAAAATGATAAAATCTTATCATTTAATCTATAACGTATCACGTTACCAGGGAATTTCATGTGAGGGGTTTCATTTGGGTAGACGTTTTGACGAGTTGCTAAATTTACGATTTAAAGTGTCCTAGCTCCTCAAACACTTACTACATGACCTCTGGATTATGATAGCTCAAACAGTGTTACGATGTTTTCATAAACTAATAAACAAAATTAACGTCAATGTTAAATAAAGCTTTGAAGTATAATCAAACTAAGACTTGACATATATTAACTCAGGTTGCGTGACAAAGCCGTTTAACACCATCTGAGTCACTTTTGACATCAATCAGATTTCCCTGAACTAAGGTGAGTTCATAGTCCACTTTTACATGTTTTCTAAACTCCGTGGGGAGATACATGCTATAAACCATGAATACAAGTGTTTTTAACTGTATGCTATCCTGATGTATTATTGCCTAAGTGCCTCTATTTTCCATAAGGCCCCACTATCATGAACTGTTAATTACTTGTAACCGAATGTACTGGTTGAGTAAGCGCGAATGCCGTGAATAGATCTATTGGGACTGAACTTCCCCGTCTGGGTAGGTAACAACGCACTACCATGTCAAACGGACGCATTTCATTTGAGTACACCCGGGTGTTTGGCAAAGCACCCGCTCGGGGCAACAACTTATGAATAACATTTACTTAAGGCTTCGGTGTCATGAGCTTAGTGCAATAATATAATATTGTTTTTCCCATGATAATTGTATTCGTTGCAATTATTACACTTTCAATAACTTGTATTCAACTATTACATTACAAACATTATGAATTTCACTCAACCGTTGTGTTGACTCTTTTAACATGTTTATCTCAGGTAATTGAGCAAACTATGACACGGAGTGGCATTGGACTTGAGGACGTCCAAACCTGTTATCATTCAACTTTATGTTTTGAAATGTATTTTGGGACCTCCGTTTGTAAAAACTCTGATGAATAATGAATGATAACTTATCTTTTAAAAACGTCTCTTTTGAGTCGTTTTCTATTATTGTGACTATGATTCATGAAGTAATACCCCAAATTAGCTTCCGCTGCTATATGTTAAATATCAGGGTGTTACATCCGTAAAGTCTTGATCTTTAAATCTCAAAATGAGATTTTAAATCGCAAATTATAAGCTAAATCGTAAAATTTTGGATTTGTACTTAAATCTCAAATGAAAACTTAAACCGTAAGATTTTGAACAGAACTCAAATTGCAAATTGTTTTAAATCGCAAATTTTGAAATAACCTCTAAATCGCAACTTGGATATTAAATCTCAAGTTTAAATCGCAATATGCTAATCTTAAACCGAAAAATTCTTTCCTTGAAGAAAACCGTAATTGTAAATCGCAAGTTTCAAATCGCAAGAAGATATTTCACAAGTTCGTAGTTTGCAAATGTTATATTACACAATCTTGCGCAATCCATCTGTTTGAGTTATGATCGTTAGATAGATTGTGTAGACCCCCTATTAAGATCACAAAGCACTAAGATCACAAATTACTAGAACCGCAAATTAATTCTAAACCACAAAAATTTTGTGATTTTAATTGCAAAAGAAAAAATAACATTTTTTTTTAACACTTATGAAACTACTTTTAAATCCGTTTAACTTTAAACCATTTTTCCAACATTCCGTTTAAGTGATAAATATTTTTCCATAAAATTAAACTTGTTTATGATTTTAAACCCCAAAACTTCGAAATCTACACTAAATCGCAAAATTTAAAACAGACAAAAACTTAAAATCACACAAAAACCACCACTAAAAATCATCCTTAAAACAAAAATACCATGCTATGCAAAATGCCAATTGTAGTATTCAAACAATTACTATTCATTCCACACATAAGATGTATTTAGAGTTTTAGAGAGAGAGAGAGAGAGGAGAGTGGGTGAAACTAGAGAGAGAGAGAGGAGAGGAGAGAAAGAAAGAGAGATTAGATTGCTAATGTTTCACCACCCTTCACCCTTCCATCTAACCTTCCTTTTATAGGGAAAGGAAGGTGTATATGGTTAACCTAGGGAAGGGATCCGAGTTACATAATGTAATAATGTAAATAACAAGACTTGACATTACAAGGTAAATAGCCGTGAGTGACGTACACTTTTAGATTCCTAACAATCTCCCCCTAAGGGGATGTCACTCAGGCCTAACTAACAATCGGTAGTCGGTCTTGTTTCTTCTTCCACCAACAAAGAACTAGAGCCTTCTAAATCTTCTTCTTTCCTTGAGCGTCTTTTCAATCTTTTCCATGAACTTCTGAGTCCTTTCTTTGTCCCTGTTTGACCATTTGTAGTCTTCCATTCCTTCATTTTTGAAGCCCAGCTTGTTATTTCTCATAATCACTTCAAGCTTGCTGTAGACTTTGTTGAGCGTACCATCACTGAATGTGTGAATCTCATCAGCTCTCAACAACCATTTTCTGTTGTTAGTTCATTCGTACACAACACTTATAGGATGACTCATGATAGTGTACAACACTTTCTGATGGATACATCCTTCCATAAACTATGGCTTGGTCAGATTGAGCTTTGTCTGATAGCTTTTGACTCCCAACTAAACTTCTTATACTCGTTTCCTGATCACTATTCTTCGGATATAGAGTTGAAGAGCATTAATCAAATCAAATTCGTTCACACCATTGATGTTATGAATCTTGTTCTGAATCTTGAGCAGGAACAAGTCCTCAATGTCGTTCTGGTTCAAATGTGGGAAGTCAGCCTCTACAAACATATACTCCTTCTCACCTATCCTTTTGACCACTATCTCTTCCAGATAAGCATATCCATACTTCTTGTTAACTTTGATGCTCTGCACGCTGATGATGTTGAGCTTTGAGTAGACTTCATGACGTGACTTATGCCCATTGTTTCCTTTAAACCATTGACGGTGTTCATCCTAGTGGTGAATCCCCAACTCAGCATCTCTATTGTACTTTTGAATGCTTGGGCTCTAGAGAAACGGAATCATTTCTTCAATCCCTTCTTGTTTATATCTGGCAGCCTTGATCTTTGTCACTGAGAGATCATACTTCTTTTCTACATTTCCATACTTCAAGTATTCCAAATCACGATTGAAGAAGTAGCTTATTGGGATTGTCTTTCTACCAAGAGGTCCTACTAAGGGTAATGGTTTGCTCAGATCACCATGAAATCTATGACCTTCAGGATTAGCCCGATCAATCTTATCAGTCAAAGCAAGATGGCAATGCTCCAAGTTGTACTCTAGGTCGACACTATTCTTGAACCTCTTTTGTAGGAGCTCAAATGCTGAACCTTCCAAGGCTTCTTTCGTGATCTTGTCTTTGTTGAGTAATTTCTTCATACATTTGCCAAACATGACTACTGAGCCATTAAGAAGCTCGTGTTCCTCTGGTTCTTCCTCAGCATCAACAAGCTCATTAAACCACCTTTATTCTAGAAGTAATTCTGAAACCAAGCAGAGATATGTGTATTAGGTTTAGCAGATTGTACTTCATTCTCTTGCTCTTCGACTTGTCTTGGTTCTTCAGCATCATCACCTCTTTCATAGTGTGGAGAGTCATCTTGAGCTTTTCCTTTCTTTGATGAAGACCCACCTGCACCGTTTCACCACCCTTAACCCTTCCATCTAACCTTTCTTTTATAGGTAAAGGAAGGTGTACATAGTTGACCTAGGGAAGGGATCCGGGTTACATAATACGTAATAATGTAAATAACAAGACTTGACATAACAAGGTAAATAACCGTGAGTGACATACACTTTTAGATTCCTAACACCAACAATTATATATAATAAAGAACCAATGATGCATATTCGAAGTTAAAAGATCTTTGATAGTAGCATGGCAGCAAAAGGCTTGCGACACTTCTTCTTTGACAGCAATCCACCAACCATGGTAGGAAACCTATATAGTCATGTTGGAAATAAAAAGTGGCGATTATAAGGTTTACCTTTTTAAACATGTAATAGATAAGGATGAGTAGATAGACTTAGTCCATGGGCTTAGGACCATATTCAGCCCATTGAGGCATTTCATTGTAATAAATACGCCTCTCCCACATATGGGCGAGGTATGTATGTGTGTGTGAACTTACTCTTGTTATTACATGCTACCACCATTTCTCTCCTATATTTCTCTAGAACTCTTGTAATCATATGGTGTGATTTGGTAACATATTGATTATCTACAATTAGTATCAGAGCTCACGGTGTGAATTTAGAGTGATTGTTACATAATTTCTACACCAAATCTTCAAAAAATCCAATACCATACCTTCCTTTGTAAATTCACAAGAATCTTTAAAAAAACTCAAGTTTAAACCATGTTTAAAACAAAAAGGTTACATCTTTAAGTTTTCTTACATGTTTTAAAGAAGTTTTGAGAAAAGGAATGGCTTGAAAAATGTTTTAAAGTGGGCTTTAGACAATTTTAGTGTGTTTTAGTCGGGTTTGGTAAAATTCAAAACCTTCTTAGTAAATTTGTAATGTTCATATGCATTTCGTAATATTCATATGCATTTTGAACAAAGTACTAAAGGACAACTAGTGTTCCTTTATTTTTTGGAAAGAAATTCTAAAATAAGATAAAATTTGCAACAATTTTACTAAATTCGGAAACTTCATAAAATTCGCAAAGCTTTTATATTTTTTGTAATAATACATGTAGTACAAGTAAGTATTCCTTTATTTTAGGTATTGCAAATTCTCAAGCTTAGAAATTCGCAAGTTTGTGAAATTCGCAACAAGTGAAGTTCACAAACTTTGAAATTTGCAACTTGCGAATTTCTAAGCTTGAGTCTTTTGATTAAGAAGTTTGACTTTTGATTACGAAGTTTTACTATCGTTGACGGTCTTTGCGAGTTTTGAATTTCAACTTGCAAAGTTTGACCCCAACTTGACTTTTAGTTACGAATTTCTAATACTAAACACAACAATCATCGTCTATCTTCATTCACAATCCAAGTATTACTTCACAATCATCGTCTATCAATGTTGGTTCATAAAACCGACCCCTAGTTCTATATTGTGTAGGCTACATTTCTTGGAAAAGTCGTATGATAAGATACCTCGATACTAAGCCAGATGGGAGACATTTGATCAACTCTATCTTTAAAGGTCCTTATCAAATGAAACTTATTGAAAACTGAGTGATGAAACGCAAGATCCTCCGTCTACACCAATCAGCCGACTTTAGACTGAAACTGATTTAAAAGACCAAGACCTAGCTTGATTTTGGCATAAATAAGCAATAAACATTCTCTTACTTGGTTTCCCTGACAAGATTTACCAGACAGTAGATACTACTAAGACTGCAAACGAGGTGTGGGAAAAAGTTAAATGACGAACAGAAGGTTCAGAAGTAGAGAAACAAGTTGGGAGTTTGATAAGTTCACTTCCATTCCAGAAGAGGCAATTGAAGCGTATTACATCAGATACACTACACTGATCAATAAATTGGCTAGGAACGGATTTGATAAGAGGCATATTTAACCAACATCAAGTTTCTCAATCTTATTTAACCAAAGTGGAGATGTTTTGTATCAATAGTTAAGAAAACAAGAGATCTTCAGTTATGAATAGTTGTTTGACTATTTGAAGCAGAACCAACAAGAAGCAAATGAGATACGTGCGAAAATGCAAAGGAAAACTCAAGATCCTTTAGCACTTGTAGCTAGGACTGAAAATACATACCCATATGTTCACACATAAGGATATCTACTACAACAACCTTATACCTCATAAAGTTTTTCATCACAACAACTTTCTGTTACACAACAAAGCGCATTGATTGACTATGCTTCGAGCAACAATGAAAACATTTATGTATCAAGTACTCCATCCGTTCAAGTCAATGCTAGCTTCAAACCAAAAATTGATCCTAATGATCCAATGCCAGGTGTGACAAGAGCAATGTAAATGTTGACAAATGTTGTCCAACAATTTTACCTTAGACCCACAAACAACTATCTTCGCACTTCATCAAATACAAGATTGAGGCTAGTTGAGAAACCTCAGCCACGTGCTACATTGAGAATACAGATGAATACGGGAACCAGTGTTAATGTTGAGTCTATTGGGAATTTTGGAAATAATGATGTAGATGGTGTGAACAATGCGAGAGCAAGGTATGTTGGGAACGATGGAAAGGGTATTGAAACTATTGGGCCAAGATGCTTCAATTGTAAGGAAATTGGGCACATTGCAAGAAATTGCACGTCAGCGCTAAGGAAAAGAAGCTCTGGATTCTACAAGGAAGCAATGCTACTAGCACATAAAGGCGACTCAAGTATAGACCTAAATGAAGATGAGTAGGACTTTCTTCTATTTGTTTCCAAAGGCAAGATGGAGAAACTAGAGTTAGAGACTCCAGGGATATTTATGAAAATCATAAGTGAGATTGAGTTAGATACGGAGATTGACAAACAACCTACTTATAATGAGGAAAATAAAGCTGAGCAGCAGTTGGATGTAGCAAATTTTGTTTATTTAGCAGGATCAGATACGGATGAACCAGAGACAAAGCTTCATCCAGACTTAGCTCAAACAACATGGATTGACGACGTTCAACCAGATAAGGAAACTAGGAATATTGACATTCTCAGTGAGGTACAATTCGATGATGTTGGGGCAACATTGACTCATATCTCCTTTATGTTTTAATGATGACAAAAAAATGTTCGCAACACTTAAAATAACAAACGATATCCAAAATCCGTAAAACGGTTACAGGAGCTCAAGCGCGCTGGTCACGCGTCAGCACATGGCCAGCGCGCCACTCTCGTAATCTGTTTTTACTAATTTTTCAATGTCGGCTTTACTCTTACCCGACACATGTGCAAACTTCAATAAAGCTATGTACATGATACTTGAGCATTTGGGAACACTCCAAATGAGGTTTAGACTTAGAAAAGAGCAAAAACAAATACTCTCATTTTTCAACAAAACACCAACTCATTTCTTTTATCAAATGCCTATAGCTAAGGCTGAAACTTCTTTTTAAACCTAGTATGAATAAACTTTTAACATACCATCAAACGAAAGTATTCATTTGACCTTAATTCGGATTTACGTTGTTCCTAATCACGTAACTGGTTTTTACTCCCTTATTGGTCAAACTAAGTCAAATGTCACTTCGCGTAAACGCTCCTTTCTTGTTATGGGATATGCTTTACTTGAGATGCAAAACACTTAGCTTATTTGCATCAAGTTGATTAGTGATCAAATCCATTGTTGATAATCATGGATTAAAGTCTTAATGACTATATGAGTTTGTGGTAATTGAAGGTTAATCTTAATTTGATCCTTATTACCTATTTCTATATAAATGTTTTACAAACTCCCACATGTATTCCTCGCATGTCACCTACACCTCACTTACTCTCTTCTAAACATTCCCTAATCATTTGTTAATCCCTTCTTCCAACAAATGATTATTTTTACTTTTCACACACTCTAAAAACTCTTTTCCTAAATCATTTCCTAATCATCATTGTCCAACTCTTTTCTCTCTTGATGGCAATATGATTAAACCCACATAATCAATCATTTGATTATTTCTATCCTCGTCATCTTCCTCACAACTATAAGCCTTAAACCTTCCTCACTTAAACCTTTCCCAAAACATACCAACATGGGACAACCCACATTCCCTTATACAATGTACCATCCTTGTACTTGTTGTACTTCTTGTTCCCTTCATTCCTATCTTAGGATCCCTTCCATCACATCTTAACATTCTCTACCACACAATCCCTGTTCACTCTCTTCTTCACCTCAACACACATACACACACATCCATTTGAATTCAAATTACACACATACACACTCAAAGATTCCTCCATACACTTCTCCTCACACACTCCTTAGTTTGAATTCAAATCATACACACACACTTACCAAACTTCTCCTACACACTTTTACCCTTCCTAATATTTGAAATTTGAATTTCAAATAGGCTTTCTTCTATCACATCAACATCAAATCATATCCAACTCATTACAACTCACATCCTACTCATATCCAACTCATATCCTACTCACCCTTATCCTTATCCTTAACATTCAAATTTAAATTTTGAATTTGAAACCTTAGGCTCCAAACCATCACATCAAGCCAACTCGCACTCTTGTCACATTTAACCCACATGTTGATATTTGAATTTTAAATTCAAATTATCCCTCCAACATCCACACTTCCTCTCTAAGCAAAAGAATATTCATTTGGCATATTATTTATTTTATTCCTTTGGTATATTCCTTCTATCCTAACTGTGCCAACTCATTCACTTAACCATGGTTAGTTTCCAACTAAACCAAATATATGTGAGGAATATCCAAACATACCCTTTGTCCAATGGTTCTTTTCTATCTCCTTAAAGTTGGACAAACATCCCTAAATTTATTTTGATTAATTCACAAACGTTTTTATCAAACGACTATTTAAGTTGGTTTGACCTTGTGTGTAAGAATAATGGAAAGGTCAAAGTATGAATTAGGGGTTTAGTAAGAACGAGTATTTAAAATGCCAAAAACCCAAAAAATGTATCTAGGCTTTTGGCGCGCTGACCACGTGCTTACACATGGCCAGCGCACCACTCTCGGAGTGTGTTTTCCCAAGTTTGGGTTTTTGGCCTATAAATACCCCTCTTGGCTCTTGTATTCTTCACCTCTTTCCATTCTTTCTTTCCTCTCTTTTCTCTTTTCTTATCCTCTAAGTCTAAACATCAACGGGTTCTAATCTTCTCATTGTATCATCTTATTGAAGAGAACCCATCATTCCGCAAGAGAGACACACAAGTACTTAATCCACACTTGTGTGTTGTGTCGAGGGTCTTCTTTTTATATCCTTTCTATTAGAATCGAGTCTCTAGGATAGGTTAGAGATTGATTCTTAAATCAACTTATCATTCAATTTAGTTGTAAGGGAAGTCTTGTATCTTGGTGATCAATCCTAGATCATTAGGTGATCTAGTTGGGGTTTTAGTAAGCTTCTAAAGGGAAGTTTTTAATGGTCCTATTTGATCTTAGTGATCCTAGAAGAAAGTCGAATCACAGGTTCTTAGGGGTGATTTCGAGGGTGGAATACCATAGGGAGTAGCTCTTCTTAGTGAGTGCCGATCTTAGTGCATATCGGTGGAGCGAAGTTGTAATACGATTTATAGTCCGCCATAAGAATTATACTAGAGTAACAATATCGGTGTCGTGGATTCGCAACTAGACGTACAGTTGGTCTCAACCCCCCATCCCAAACATGTATATATCATGGTGTCTTTTTCTCTCTGCTATCTACTATTGACTCCATTATTTATAGTATATCATTACACCACTCGGTCTCTTTAAGACTTGAAGCATCATAAACTTCAAATAAGTCGAAAATACCATATTCACCTCCCCTCCCTATACGGTTCTACAGATGACACTGTTGAAAATGATTTCATTATGTACAAAGGACAATATCATGAACAACTCTATCAATGATCCATATATGATGAACCAGGATAATGGAAATTCTATTATTACTAATTCATCAAATATGAATCATGATAGAGTTGAGGTTGTCCAGGATAAGGTCTTATGTGATAATGATTTTGATCAGTCACTAATTGATACCCTGATCAAATGTGTGATTACTGATTAGTGCACAAACATAATTATGATTAATAAACTTGAGTGTGGAAACCTAAAGATCGTTGGATCGTTTAAGCTCAGGTTGTTTAGACCATTATCTAGGATAATATCAATGTTCATAAGTTATAAAAACAAAGCGGAATAAGAACAAAGATATTCAACAAGGTTTTACCAAACATTCTAACCCCAATATTATTTGATCAAGATAATATGATTACATCAACAAACTGTAACAGGAATCATAAGATTCTTGAGGCTACACCACTTATGCTAGCATCTACTTCTTGTTGTACAACTACAAAACTAACTCTAAACCCTAGGCACCTTTATTAGGGATGATGCCTAGACACACACACACCTTTTAGTGTTTACATCTTTCTCTTGTGCACACACTAAACAATGTCTATGGATCTCTTTATATAGAGAGTCCATAAGACTTACAAGGAAACTAATTAAAACACTCGTAAAGGAATTCTAATTGTATTATGAAACTTTCTTCTTTCCTAATAACTATCTTTGACTCATTAAAGCACGTTGACCAATAATTCCTCCTTTTGTATCATCAAATCAATAATTCCCAACATTGAAAGATATGAGGAAAATGAACAAATACTTTTTGAACAAGTTTCATGAAAAGACGAATTCTTTTTTGTCTCTTTTAGATTCATTTAATGCTACAAGTGATGTTTTACAGCAGAAAATTATTTTACATCAACATGAAATGTCAAATCTAAATAGAACAAACATTGAATTTGAAAAGCGAATTTCAAACTAATTAACAAAAAATTTCTGATCGACCATGATCGAGTCAAACTAAAATCAAAGATTGAATTTCTTAAAGAAAAACTTGTTTCAAAAACTTCTTATCTCAAAACAATCAATCATAACACAATATATACGTTGAACATCAATATGTGTGATGATGAACCACATGTTGTGCCTAACCAGGCCAATGTCGAAAGTTAATTTCCAAATATGGATACATTTCACTACAAGTTGTTGACTAATATCAAAACCAATGATATCCAGTCATTATTGGTTCACCAACATAATCAAATACTCTATGAGCATCATCATAATTTACTCAAAGAAAAGCAAAATGAATTTGACAATTATGTATAGAAAAAGTAAACTGAATTCAACGAAATTTGGGATAGATAGATTAAAATATGTGATTCATTTGAATCTAAAAAACAATCACATCACCATTTTTTACAAGACTTACATTCGCAAAATTCTGTTTTGGATGCCATGTATAACTCAAGTATGAAACGTGAAAATTTCTTAAAAAGAATCCCATCCTCCACTAAATCTTTTGTTCTAACAAATGATTCGTCACTTAAGTTACAATACAAAGTTAATGGTAATACTGCAATTAATGCTATTTGCTCAATTTTTGGTAACTTCTTGAATTTTGACAACCATGATTCTTGTGTTTCTAAATTCCTAAATGCCGTGAACAAGAAACAGAAAACGAATACTAGTGCCATCCTTTAACCTAGTGATTCATAACCGACAGTTCCCAAATGTAGTGTAGTCAAGACTGGTAGAGATTGTCATAGTAGAGTTCAATCCAACACTCAGAACACTATGTCTAAGGAATACAACAATACCATTAACAGAAAATCGGGAAACATGCACCATTCAGGAAATGAATAGATCCCCAAGAATAGGAGTTTGATAAGAATCAAGAAAAGATGTAACAAATCTAGGACTTCAACAACTATGAATTCTTTCTAAGAAGGGGACCCAGATCAAATAAACATGCATTGTCTTCTATGTTTTCATGTGTCGGTCATTTAGATTTGCATATGGAATCTCGTCACTGTTAAGCTGCTTCAAGCGACCATGGCTTCTAAACACATCGGTTAAGGGCCAGGATTAACCGCCAAAACTTCTGGGCAAAGCATTTCAGGACTAGTGCTTCAACCGCTCCTAACAACAGTTACCAATAATCCCCCACCGTCAAAAGAAGAGCTGGCTAACTTGTTCGAGACAATGTATGATGATACATAACAAGTTCCGAAGCATCAACTTCCTCCGCTGCAAATGTTGTTACTCCACAACCGCCACAAGATGTAACTTTGATAGAATCTCCATCAACAAGAATTAAACAAGATCCACCTTCAGCGGCTAAATCTACACCACTAAAGTCTTTTGAACATATAACAATTGGCACTATTGCTGTTGTAGAACAAACAAACAATGCTGACTTCGAGTGCCGCTTATCCTTTAGTCTATATCAGTGGTGATCCATCAAAACCTATACAAACAAGAAGACAACTTCAGATTGATGCACTTTGGTGCTATTTCAATGCCTTCATCAGAAACATTGAGCCCAAGAATGTCAAGAAAGCCATGACCGATGCAAGTTTGATCAAAGCTATACAAGATAAAATACATCAATTTAATCGTCTCAAAGTCAATCACTTAGTTCCAAAACCTCTAAACGCATTAATTATTAGACTCATGTGGATCTTCAAGATCAAGCGGGACGAAGAAGGTAAAATTCTAAATAATCAACCTCGACTTGTTGCTAAAGGCTACAGACAAGAAGAAGGGATAGATTTCAAAGAATCATCTATGCCAGTTGCCAGAATGGAAGTTATTAGACTATTTCTCGCATATGTTGCTCACAAGAACTTTACCGTCTTCCGAATGGACATAAAGACAACATTCTTGAACCAAATACTACTAGAAGATGTCTATGTTAGTCAACCAGATAGGTTCGTCGATCCTGATTATTCTAATCATGTATGCAAGCTGGATAAAGCTCTGTATGGTGATGAGGTGTAATTTTATACACTTTTTCGGGGTCATTAACCCTTAAGATCATGCAAATATGCTCGTTTATTGCACCAAATTATTTCTTTTAGTGTTTTTGTTACTTGGGAAGCATTTGGATGGAATACACATGACTTAGGCTCGATTTGGAGAAGAAACGAAGGCAAAATACAAGTTTCAGCTTCGTGACCACCTTTCTGACGCCTTCACTAAAAGTGCCCAAAAAGTGCCAAAATAAATGCGATTTTGACACCTCAGTAAATCTAGACGGTCTTCCTTATTGCGTCAAGACTACAAGGTGACGACGTCAAGAGCATACCCTAATCCGAGATCGACGACGTGACGGCGTCACGGGTATAACCCTACGATGTCAGAGTGAAAAATCTATATAACGTTTCACATTATTTTCGTACTTTCAGGTGGAAACTTAGAGAGTATTTTAGAGGTGATACAATAGACGATGTTTAGGGCTTTTTATGCCCTTGGTTCTTCAGAAACTCACATGTATCATTGAGTTAAGTAAATCATTCTTAATCATTCAATCATGATGTCTTTCAATTGTTTGATTATATGTTTTTCTTTGCTTCTTGTTAACATGTTAGGCTAAACTGATTAGTATTTTCTTAGGATTACATGAAACCTAGTTATAAAATGTGATATGTTACTTCTTGTTAGTGGTGTGCACGTTAGGTAGTAGAAACTAGTTATAACCGTAGATTAGCTAGACGACTACTAAAACGTTACTAATTACCAAACCCTACATCTTAGGTAGTTAATTTATGCGAGTATTTATTATGTGTGGTTTACTATTGAGTAAGAAGACATCAAATAGGCGTTACTTGCTTAGTTGATCACAAAGACGCGGACCTGACTAACATGCAATCGAATTACGTAATACTTCACATTACACTAGCAAGGGAATGACAACGCGATAGACTACATAGAGTAACTGTAGAGTAGTGCATGACTAAGTGAGCACATTAGTTTACCTATACGAGTTCTCATCACTTTTACTTTTCTTGCACTTAGGACTAGATAATTAGATTAGTTAAAAAAACCCTTCTAACATATTGATTTATCTGCTTCTATAAAGAATATAAAAATACAAAAATAATCTTTCCTTAACCTTTAGACCTTTGTGACATACATTTCGAGCATACCTTACTATTCCTCTAAAGACGATCAACCCCCTAAGTCTTACCTATACTACACTATAATGATTAGGTACTCTGCCTAGGAGGGTTGTAAAACTTAGGTGTTTGGTATTTGCTATTTTATACATACTATTTACCATGAAAAACGAACCCAAAAGACCAAAAACATAATAAAAATTGCAAATATATCTTGTTTTTGTGTTTGTGTATGTGCAGGTACGGATATTAAAGAAATGGACGAAAATAAAGACAAAACCGGACAAAACCGAGCACTGAGATCGAAAGAGCGCCGAGACAAACGAGTCAGCGGTGCTTTCTGATTTTATTGGGCCAGCCCAAACCCATTTACATGGTGCCGGCGCCAGCCCATTAGTATCTTAATCATAATAAAACCAACTGTAAAATTTGAAAACAATGAATAAGAGAAGAATATGACGTCACAAACACCAAACAACTGAGTGGTTGAAATTAAAATGCCAAAACTTACATGTGACTTCCCACAAGCACTTGCTTAGGCGAATTGAATGGCGTCACGTGCGAGCACAGTTACACTAGCATTTCATATTTGCATTTAAAATGAGCAACACGAGTATTAAATGTTGTGGTTGGATAATAGCAAAAATGATCCAACAGGCCTTCAACGAGCGGAGAATTTATGAAATTGAAGTCTGTTGAATCCGTGTGACGTAAAATAAGAAATAATATTGCGGACTTGAATCTAATTCTAAAATGATTTTGAAAATTTTACAAAATCACCCCCTTCTCTCCCTTTATATATAGCCAACTCCCGCTCCCCTCATTATCTCGAGTAGATTAGATATTAAAAAGGTTTCACTAGTTTTAGTTGTTTTTTTATTTAACAAGTTTTTAGCTTTATTTTAGTTTTTTTGCGGCGCTTATTGTAAAAAATTGTTCTCAGCTTATTTCAGTTATGTAACAATGATTTGGTTTAAGCTAAGTGAAGTTTATGTTTCGTTTTTAAATTGCGCAATGTTCTATGCTTAGTTTCCTGTTAGGCGTTGTTCACAACTCTGAGCTCTATTTAAGATCTGACAAAAGCTACTTCATCTAGCTTATGACAGATTTCAAATTAGCTTATACACTTACTTTTCGTTTTTTACTTTGTGTTTGTTTAGTTAATCGAATTAGTAGTTAAATTGCTTATTTTCAGTTCTTATTATTGTTTGATGTTTTAGTAATGCTTATTCCACACATGAGCTTATTATTGATTTTAGGACTACAATTTGTTTCGAGTTGGATTAAGTCTTATAGCCTTTTGAGAAACAAATTCGCTCTTTACTGGTTGTGAATTGTACGAACTGCTATAAACATGGCATATTTGGTTTATATAATCAGGTTATTATGAGTTTAATATAGTTGCAAATCATTTGTTTAATGCACTTGTTTGAGTAAAAGTTTGTCCTGCTAAGATTTAAAACATTTTTTACAGTTGTAATACCATTTTTCGTATTGGCTTATTGTTTCATTAGAGTATCATTTGGTTTTAAATATTCACTTATTGCTTTTGTTTTCTAAACATGCTAAAGTAGTTTGTATATCTCAAAAACATCTTTGATTGATGCTACGTATTTGTTTTGATTTTCGCTATTTAGATTAAAAATCTCGACTCTTCATTTGGTTAGTTTAAGCTATTTTCGTAGTAGTTGGGCTTATTATGATTATTTATTAGTAATCAATGTTAGGATAACATATTCTCTAAATTCCTCCTCTCATAACTGATGCGATTTGGGTTTATAGATTGTACGAATCAAAATTGGGCCTAAATGAAGTTTAAGTTGTTAATTGATTGGGTTTGAATTATTATTTGGACTCATGTTAGATTAGACTAAGACATAGGAACATTTGCTTCAAACAGAAAGAGTAAATTTGCAAATAGATTTACAAACTGTTAACAATTTGTGTTTTTTACGGTACCGGTCTACTCATGAGGCGTGAAGCTTACGGGTTTATTTAGCTAAACCGACTTTGACTAGTTGTTTTAGTTAAATAAATCGGGTGGTATTCGTTTAATTGAGGGTCTCCAATTCGGTTCCATTTTCTATCTTTTTTCAATTAATTAGTATAATTTTATTTTATCGTTTTATAATATTTGCCATGCTTAGTGTAGATTTATTTTTAAATGCTATGCTTGTTTAAAATGTTTAGCTTATTTAAATTTAATTTGTTTATGAGTAGCGAGTAGTTTAATTAGTGTTTGTTAAGTGACTAGTGATTTGAGATTTAGGTGTGGATTTAAAAAAAGGTTAAATTGATTAATAATTTTGGATTATTTAGATTTATGGTTTAAATATTTTGAAGGGCAAAATCTGGAGAAATAGTTGAATTACACATCTAGTAGTTAATATCTTTTTAATGTAATTGTCAAAATAAACCAACGTTTTGAGATAATTATTTTTAATCCTAAATCCGCAATTAATGAAAATTTCACGTCACTTAGCAAGCATATTAGTCCTTTATATTTTTAGATCATTTTTAGTATAATCTTGTAGTTTTAAATCTTAGAATTTAATTGTGCCATTTATTCTAGTTTAACTTCCCTTTTATATGTTTTCCCTTTTAGTAGATTTAGAAAACCAAAACCAAAAACTTTTATGACATTCAAGCTCGATTCCTAAATTTCCCGTAGATTTCCATTCACCTCTCGCTGAGGAAACGACCCGGAAGGTTTTTGATAATTACTTTGGTTAAAAGTGATTTTCTAGAACCTGACGGAAATACTAACTATATTATTATTGATTATCCTACTTATTATTATGTACTTATATATTATATATATGTATTAAAAAGGGTGGATCAATTTTTGGCGCCGTTGCCGGGGAGAGGTGTAGCCATTTTTACGGGATTGTTTGTGTTCGAGCCTTGAAGATCCTTTCTTCGGAAAGTTTATTTTCGTTCTTATAAAAAATATATAAAAATCCAAAAATATTTTTCATTCTTATTTTATTTTATTTTTTCCTTTTCTTTTATAAATATTAAAAATACCAAAAATATTTTTTATTTTTATTATCTTTATAAAAATTTTCAAAAAAATATTCTCCTTTATCCTCTTATTCATTTAATTCTTCTTCTTTTCCTTCTTATCCGATTAATTCTTCGACATGTCTTCGTATCACCATTTTGGTTGCTCGTGGTGTGGAGGTCCGTTTAATGGTGGAAACTGTCCGAGCTGTAGCAGTGTAGGATCCGGAAATGAGTTTGTCTATGACCCAAATCCTTATTCTTATAATGAAACACCGAACTTCTTCAACCAACCTCCACAACACCAATACGAGACATACTCGTGTGAATTTTGTGGAGGGTACTCTCATCCGGGTTTCGATTGTCAAACAGGGAACACACCCGTCTTTGATCAGGGTCCCTGTTACAATCAAGACTTTAGTTTTAACCAACCTCTACATTAGTCTCCAAGTCAGCCACAACAATTTCTTTGTTGTGAGAACTGCGGGGGTCTGCATGAAACTTTCAAATGTCAACCGATGAACTATGATTCTAATTTTTGTTATAATCCTCATTTTTCCGGTTTCGACCAAAACCAACCCCCACAATTTACCGTCAATCATCAACCTCCTTGTGAAATAAGTCCGAAAGAGTTGGTAGAGAAGTATATTGCGATGTTAAAAACCGTTTTGAAACATAAAGTTCAAACTTATGTGGGAAAGAGTCTGGAAATATT
>BQNB010020963.1:2718-64834 GCA_026074375.1 Tanacetum coccineum | reverse complement strand
CCATCAACATAAATTTGTACCAGTAATATGTCGTTTCCAACATGCCGTGTAAAGAGTGTTGTATCAACTGCACCTTTGGTGAAATGTTGAGAGATAAAGAAGCTTGATAGCATATCATACCATGCACGTGGTGCTTGTTTAAGACCATAAAGAGCTTTTTTGAGCTTGTACACATGCGATAGGTTGTCCTGATCAACAAATCCTTCTGGTTGACAAACATAGACCTCTTCTTTGAGCTCGCCATTCAAGAAAGCCATTTTGACGTCCATTTGGTAGATTGTCATATTCTTGTAAGTGGCATTAGCTACGAAGATATGAATGGCCTCTATTTTAGCAACCGGTGCAAATGATTCCTTGAAATTGATACCCTATTCTTGTCTGAATTCTTGAGCAACTAGTCGAGCCTTATTTGTTAGTACCCCACCAGATTTATCTGTTTTGACCTTATAAATCCATTTAAGTTTGATCAAGAACACGTTATCTGGACACGGCACTAATTCCCAAACTTCAAGTCTTTCAAATTCATGAATTTCTTCTTGCATTGCATCGATCCATGACAGTTCGGTCATTGCTTGTCTAAAGTTCTTTGGTTCTACTGAAGTAAGGAAGGCATCAAAATAACACCACATGGTATCAGTTTTAAGTTGCTTCCTTGTAGATACAGTGTGAGAAGGATCGCCGGTCACGTTTGCTATAGGATGATCCTTAGTCCATCTACCAAGGTGTTCAAATAAAGTGTGGATTTGTCTTACATTAGATGATGATTCTTGAGGAGTCGAGTCTTCATTAGGAGATTCGTTAAGTGGATCATCATGAAATGTTGGTGTTTTTGGTGATTCTTCAAAACCTTGAGAAATGATTTTGGAAGATTGTTCTTATGCTTTGTGTTGGATGGGTACTTGATGCATGGAGCATCCTGGTCCAATGATAGTTGACGACAAGGAGAATCATCTAAAAACCAAGAGCACGCGGGAGCCAGCAACTACTCATGTAACGCACTGGAGTAACAGCAATTTGTGGAGGAGTAAAGTATTTATCGAACATAGGTTGAAACAAGTAATCCCAATCATCTCTGTTTGGTGGAATGCAAGGTTGTTAAGAAACAGTGTTTGGAACGAGTCCTGAACTGGATGCTGCAGGAGTCGTACATTGAAGCCCATGTCCTAAACTGAATTGTTCAAAAGCCATAGTTGTAGCTCATGCAAAAGTCTACAAAAGGAAAAGATTGTTTCAATAATTTTTCTGGGTCTTTTGTTATAGAAATCTGAACGCTTTCTTTGGCGGTAACAGGCGTAACCAACGTAAAATACCAATGTCACTTTGCAATCTAAATTCCGCCAGGTCGAACATTGTCAATGGTAGGAAACAAGGCACCAAAGACATGAAAGAATGATAAATCCAGTTTCTTATCCTGCATAAGCTCATATGGAGTTTTGTTGTATCGACGACAGATTATTGAACAGTTTTGGGTGTAACAGGCCGTTTTGATTGCTTTGGCCCATAAAAATAATGAAGCTTTAGAAAATATTAAACATTGTAAGACAACTTCTACAAGAGTTTGGTTTTCGCCTTCGACCAACGCCGTTCAGCCAGAGGAGAGCGAGCAACAGATGTTTAATGCGAGATGCCAACATTTTCATAAAATTTACAAAGTGTCTGATTGACAAATTCGGTTCCATTATATGTTCGAACATTACGGACGGTGGTATTCAAACAAACTTGAATTATTTTGATGCATTTAAATGATGGGCCTTAGAGCTTCAATCTCTATTGGATCTTCAAAAATCTACCCAAGATATCTTTTTGTCCAACAAAAAGCAGCATCAATGCCATA
This sequence comes from Tanacetum coccineum, assembly GCA_026074375.1. NCBI lineage: Eukaryota > Viridiplantae > Streptophyta > Magnoliopsida > Asterales > Asteraceae > Tanacetum > Tanacetum coccineum. The sequence goes on along the minus strand of BQNB010020963.1, from coordinate 63,000 downwards.
CAAATCTATATGCAAAAAGATATAGCTTCTCTTGGTTAGTATCATCCAGCTTTGGCTTGATGGAGGATTTCCTTTGCTTTTTCTAATGCACATGCTGAACACATAATATCTTTCTAAAATTTAAGCCATGTAATGCCTCGGCAAGAACCCGTCTTTTAGCTACTTGTAATATGTAACCACACGTGAATTTGAGATGTGATAGTCGACAAGTGCCATAAACCAACTCTTAAGTCCTTTGATTCTTTTGGATAAAACAGATCGGTAGATGTATTCTAAAAGGTCATGTCATCAAGCGAGATTGTGTACATAAAAAATATGTCTTAGTGATTCGGAAAGTAGATCAACACCTTCTAAATTACGAATAAAGAAAGTGTTTTTCCGAAATGCAACTTTAAGATCCGCATCGCAAAATTAACCAACAAAAAACTAGTTATGTCCAATTCCCTTGACGTAGTAAACTCTTGAAATAGTAACATTTCCCAGCTGATAGTCCCACCAATGGACCGCATAATCCTGCATATTTCTTCCTAAGAATCTCACTAACTAAAAAAAAAATTACTAACAAAGTTCATGAGCAGAGAGCGGTTTACCTTGTTCATGTGTTTGAACATCGGAGGCCAGATACCAAGACAATCTGGACAACCTGTATGAACAAAAAGAGAAGAAGACTGATGGAATATCTGTAGAAAACATATGGATCCCCATAGTATGATTGGGTTCCGAGTGTTAGCAATTCAAATTCTACAATCTTGAGCTTTTTATTAAGACTCTAACCTATATTTTTAACATTTTTGGGTTTCCTACTATAAACTTTAAGCTCTAGTTTTTGTGTTTCAACTGAGTGGGAAGTGGTTTTCTTAGGAGGCACTACGTTAGCTGAAGTGATCCTAGTTAAAGGGCACGAATTACCAACTATAGTGAAAGTTCTGCCTGTTGGTTTCCACTTAAATCCTACTTCAGTGAATCATGACCTGTAGGTTTCCAAATATTTTTTGTTTTTTTATGTTTCATAGCAATTTAGCATAGGCTATCACATTTTCACAAAATCAAGGAGAACTTATCATGAACATCATCAAACAAAGATTTCTTACAAGTAGCACAATTAAGATCAGAATTCGCATTTAACTTTGAATGCTTAACATTATCATGACAAATAGGTTCAATAACACGATTCTTTTTATTAACTTTCCTAGGTTGGGCTTCTACTTTATTCTTTATGTTCCTACTTGGTGTTTGCAAGATCCTATCATTCCTTTTATTGCTAGTAGGCTTTGATCCGCATTTACTAGTAGAATAATCAATTTGTAAAGACAACATAGGTGGTGTTTAGAATTTGATGGTTATAGATGACTTCCCATTTAATGTTGCTTAAGGAAGTGAGAGGTTCATAAAACCTAACTTTATTTGACATTGTTTTTTATGTGGGTGTGACAGCAACTTTTTTGGCACTAAGATAATCGCATTAGGGCAAGTATCTCAAACATATACAAGAAACATCCTGAATTCGTGGAGGCCAGCTTACAGGCAAAGTCTAACTCTTATCCAAGGTATGCAGCTTTAGCTTGTTCGACTAATCCTCAAAAAAGAATATCAGCTTTGTTCTTAGAGATGTACTTAAGGTACTATATGTGAGCTTCCCTATTTGCAATAAACCTTAAGAGCCAAAGAATTCTAAATCTAGCTTGAACATTCCTGGAACAATAGTGTTGGGAGATGGTATTTGTGCAGCAATATCAACAATCTCTTTTCCTTTTATTTTTCGTAAATCATTTTTCAATGACGTTATCACAAAAACCTTATCTTGAATTTGAGCTTTTAAATCCTCATTCTCTGCAGATTTTAAGTTCAGTTTATCAATTAAAGAGTCATTCTGTTCTTTTAAACGAACACGTGCTTTTTAAGTTGAGTCCAAACCGCTCCTTAAAAACCCGTTTAAACATGATTAATTTCATTACAAAGACGCTCGTTTTCCGAAAGCAATTTTGCCACACTATTCTCCAGTTCCACATTTTTTGTTTCTATTTCACAATAATCATAATTGACATTCTCTTCCTTGGATTTTTCTCTCAATGATTTTATTATATCCTTCAACCTACAAATGTACTGGACTTTGTCTTGAAGCTCTAGCTTTCATAAATCATTCTTTTTAAAAATACTGGATATTATCAAGAGCATTTTTTATATACACAATAATCACGTTTTGAAAAATTTCTTAATTGAGTTGTATTGAGCATTGAAAGAGAATACAAATGTTTTTTTCAAGATTGTGATACAGTTTCAAAGATCATTAAACGCATTTTTGTGATTCAAAGCTCGGCCTCAAAACAAGATTCTATTTCATTTCCCAATCCATATTCACAGTTCACCAATCAACGACAAAGAAATCCTTCACAAAGTTAAAAAGAACTTCTTGAGACATGATTTGTTGTAAGAGTCACATTTTTCCCAAAAGTATTCTGTTTATAGCAATTTCTAAAAACATTTGTTTTGTCGAACATGAAGACAGTTGACCAACAACGTCAATTTGGTCAAAAATTGTCTTACCTCCATATTTTCCATTTAAAGATCTCATAACAAACAAAATGCAGATGTCTTTTAAAGATTTTAAAATGAATAATTTCATTGTTAAACATAACTTTTGTATGTCAACACCCTATTCACCTTCTGTACGAGCATTAGGAGTAGTCCTTAATCTTCACCACGTGTCAAACTAGGCAATGGTGGCATTTAAGCTTTTAAAGCTTTCATAACACCAAGCTATCGTAGGAAGTACTTTAAGGAGCTTCGATTTTGACCAGGTAATCGTCAAAAGTTACTGGTACGGACATACGCAACCGGGGAAAGAAAAGCTTGTTCAACAACAATTCGTTGTTAGTAGAGTTAAAACTTTCCCCAAAATCTGAGTTAGTCTATTTAACTTTTCATAATCAATAGGTTTATGAGAAATGTTTTTATTAATAACCTCTGGATCCTTTGTTTTTTCAGACATTTTTGATCGACTCTCTTCTTCCAAAATCAATGTTTCCGCCTCATCAATCACAAGCATAGCAACATGTTTATCAAACATAACAATACCATCATACAAGGTTGGTTTAATCTGCTGAGCTTTCTTAAGGTGAAACATATTTGTGAATAACCCTACGAGCTGTTCATGTATAATTAATCAATCATAGAAACATGTGGCTTAGTTAACATGTGCACTGTTTGAGCAGATTGACCCACTTTAAAAAGAATATTATCAAGTTCCTTTATCTTCTTTTTCAAAATCAATTTCGTTTTCCATATATTTATCTTCCTTTTCTTTGGATTCATTTTTGAAAACCATGAATGTTTGTAATAAACATTCCTTTTCTTTGATTTGTTTTGAAAGATTTTGCTCAAGTGAGTCAACTTGTTCTTTCAGTACAAGCTTATCCTTAATCAATCATCCATTTGAGAATTAATAACTTTTTTCACGACTGCTTAAATCAACATTAAGACGTTGTTCAAAAGTTTTTACTCATTCTTTATATCTCTCTAGCTCAGCGGTTATGGATTTATTATACGTTCCATATTAGCCTTTCCCCCCAATTATTTACATGATTAATCATTTGTTCTGACATTTGTTCTATCATAGATAAAATCATTGAATCTTGTTGTGCCTGTAAATGAGTATCATGAACATTTGCCTATTGTGTTTCTTGCAAATATTGAGAGTACATAATGATATTGCTATCACTATGTATCTCATTATCTGTAAAATCCATAGCTTGTGGTTGTTTAAAATCCTGCAGTGCATGCACACCTTGATTTTCCATAATCATTAAATAGTTTCAGAATGAGGTACCACTAAGATAACGTCAAAACCATAGTTGGAAAAGTTGGCCATAAGAACCGCATTATGCATCCGAGAGATCATCACATTCAGAATCATAAGTATCAAGATCCTCAGTCTAAAAAGTAGCAGTGTTTGGAATGATTGTCTGAACAGCTTGACCGTCTGAAACCCCTGATCTGCAAGAAATACGAGTTGCTCTTCATCTAAAATTTGTCCAGCTTCCTAAGCTTCAGCTAACATTGCTTTCTCCTTATACCATGCTGCATTCCTCAGTCGCTTAGGCCGAGTGCATTGTCTAGCCATATGTCCTTTCAACCTTGGACAGTTGTAGCATTTAACAACCCTTAATATGTTCACTTGCCTGTCCGCTTGTATTTGTTACCCCCAGAGCTAGTAATCACTACTCTTTATACCCAGTACCCGAATAACTTTGAACCTTGTCTTCCCTAACTTGTGCACTATGCCCTAGCCATCTTGAATAGTGGCTTGATTTCTTAGGATGTCAAGTAAGTTCTAAGTTGATAGGTTTGAGGGAACCTTGAATGAAGCTACAACTGTTAAGAAGTGCCATTGCTTGTTGAGACTAGAAATTAGATCATCTCCTGGAGAGAATACAGGAACAACAAAACTGGAGTCCATAAGAGGTGACTCAGTTAGTGGTTGTGTAGTAACTTTAGGTGATTGATAAGCAATTTATGGAACATATGAGGTTTAATGATTCATTTGAGACTGATATGGATATGATGATGGAACGGATGAATGATTGAATTGAGGTTGTGATGGATAAGTAGATGAGTAATGTTGATTGGGATGAATTGATCCAAACTGAGATGGTGAAAACTGTTGTTGAAGCTGAGAATTGTTGTATGAAAGACTTAAAAGAATATAGAAAAAAAAAAAAAAAAAAAAAAAAAAAAAGATTAAGTGTTGAAGTGTGGTGGTGATCCATCTGCAGATTTGCTACAAATGCAAGTGGATTCTTTGATTGCGTCACCATAGACAGGAACCTTCATTTGCATGGAGTTCGTGTTGTTTAAGAAAGGCATGAAGCTGATTAAAGTTTGTTGTATGAAAATCCTTCACGAGCTTGACATCAGTCACAAATTTGCTCTATTCCAGTGAAAGATTCTTTAAGAACTTTGTATCACTGAAAATGACTTCAATTTCATGTTGTAGGATGTTTCATATCATTTATCACTCTTGAAGTGAATCTCAAGTAAATCTGTGAAGTGTTTCTCGCCTGATGTGGAGTGAACTTATCCAATGCATCATACAACATACATTCCTCTCCTGCTTTATCAAAGAAGTCCTTGCATCAGTAATTAAACTCTCTCCCAAAAATTTTACAACTCCTGTGATGATCCACAAGTGAATAAAATATTAGACTCAGGTAGGGCCTTGAAGAATGATAATGGTAGCTTTCCATATCACAATTAGCATGAATTTTCTCGACAGCCAGATAATTTCAACATATTTACTATTGTTCTGATCACTTCAATTTTCTTCAGTAGGCCAAATGAAGTTGGACATTTTCAACTGATTCAAGTATCATTCTCCCATGATCTCTATTTTGCATGTAAAGTTCCATTCAACTTTTCCACGAATCCTACAAGTCCTTATCCAACATTGGTGGACGATTATCAGCACCAGAGAGTATCATATACTCAACAAGAGTATTCTTTTGTCTAAGTGGAATAATTGAATCCATATTAATGTGAGAAGATTAAATTATCGAACAGTGATGGAGGTTATCTGGTGTTAAAGTGAGGTTTGATTAATGAAGTTGAGTCTTTTGAAATACACGAGATTTTATAATTCTTGATAAAACTGGGAAATCAAGTTTTCACGGGATTTTACAAATCAAAGAGCAACCGTATAATTCACTTAAAGAAAGTGTATAGTTCTCCCAAGTAAAGCGTATAAATCACCCAAGCAAATTATGTATAAATCTCCTTAAGAAACAATGTATAAATCTCCCTTGCAAATGAACACGAATAATTCAGCCTTGCAAATGATTACGTATAAATCGCCCTTGGTAACACAAACGTATAAATCGCCTATAGAACAAACACGTATAAATCGCCTATAGAAAAAATACGTATAAATCGCCTATAGAACAAACACGTATAACTCGCCTATAGAACCAGCACGTATAAATCGCCTATAGAACAAATACTTATAAATCGCCTATAGAACAAACACGTATAAATTGCCTATATAACCAACACGTATAAATCGCCTATAGAACATGACAGATACGCATAATTCGAGCCTGGGGGGAAAAAAAAAAACAAAACGTATACTTCGCCTACCAAATACAACATATAATCGCCATAGGAAACGTACAAATCGCCCAATCCACTTCGAAACTCGAAAAATCAAAAATCTTAAAAGACTCATTTATTGAAAATATTTTTACCTGATTTTTCTTGTACTTCTTACCTATCTTAAGACATAGTAAAACTTTAAAAACACAAGCCCAAAACACAAACTTTAATGTTTTGACAAGTACAAAAATTTGAAATCAAGATTCTTAGTGTACAAAACCCTTTTTCTAAACAAAAAGAACTCAAAAAGATGAATTTTAGATGGTTTTTACAAAATATTTTCTTGTACTTCAAGCCTAAACAAAGATAAATAAATAGATAAAGTTTAAAGCTTTATAGTTTTTTTACCCTTAAAACGTGAAAACATTTTGAATGGATCGAACCAAACTAAAACTCACCAAAAGAGTAAAAAACGCACGGACAAAACCTTCACAAAACACCCCATGGCTCTGATTAACCATTATAGAAATAACTTAACACATATAGTGATGGATTTGGTTGAGAGTTTTAGAGAGAGAAAGAGGTGGTTGGATGAACACTTAGAGAGAGAAACAAAGAAGAGAATATTAGATTAAATGTGTGAGAAACAAATGAATAACCAACACCCTCTCCATGTGTGGAGAGGGTATAAATACTTCTAGCTTAACCGGCCATGAGCTTGTGTCATGGGCTTACTATGTATCTTTGGCCCAGTTAGCTTGCTAACATAACATATGTTTAATCTACAAGCTACGACTATCTATATTGGTAGTGACCGATACTTTTTTGTATTTCTAACAGGTAGTATGAGGCAATGCACATTCCATCAAATTTAACAGGATCGTAAACTCTATAATTAATATACATATATACATATATCCATAATGCATTTTTCAACAACACTTCAACTCCTTCAGTCAAATTAAAAAGTATAATAAACCCGTCATTGAGTTTGTTAGCTGTAAGCAGAAATCCAAAAATAAACTGTTTGTCGTCGTTAGACTTGTGCGCTTATATTGTCTTTCTTGATGCTAATGTGATCGAAGCGGCGTCGTATTTCCATAGTTTGATGCTATATCCTTTAGGATTACAAATCTTGTTGCTACCCCATCAATGATCTTATTTTTCAGCTGCATGTAAAATTACATATACGAGGCATTCAGACCCGTGCGAGGCACACGGGCTGTCTCTAACTTCTTTGATCTTGATTGGAGTAGGAGTATTTGTATTGTTGTTGCGCAAAGAGTCCCGTTGAAATGTTGATGATTAAGTTTGGTTGTGCAAGTTTTTATGCAACAGGATGTGTAATGTTAATCTATATAGTCGTATTTTTTAGTGTAAACATCGTTTTGTCACCATTTTAGTTATAAGGTTAGCCTTTTCTAAACCGAAGAATCGTATTAGCAAGAAGTTTGAACAATGTATTGTGACCCTTTTCGTTGTGCATTGGGTGCCTCTAACTTGTGATTATGTATGTGGTTTATAAGTTGAGGAATACTGTTTTTGTCAGTGTATTGTAAGCTAATTTTATTTAAGTTTATGGTGAGTTTTTATTCTAAGATTTCATGATTGCTATTTATTTTAATGACTGTTAGCACAAAGCCGGCTGTTATGTTTGTGGTTTGTTAATAAAATGCTTGGTTGAGTTGAGGGCTGTATTATTATGCTGGTGCATGTATTTGAAAGGTGACACGTAATGGATAGGTAAGTGGCTATAAAATAATTTGAATTTTAAGTTGAGTTAACAGAAGTTTGAACGCATACGGTTCTTTGAAAATTAGTTTTAATCAGATGAATCCGTTTATCAATGTAATAGAAAACATGTTAGTTAGAACGACATGTTGTTACTACACAGAACATAAACGCTTGTCTTCTATATTTTTATATAAAAAATATGTATCCGTTTTGTTTTTTTATTTTATTTAATACGATTGCAATTTGACTAAACATGAGTTAAGTTTTTTAAGAGTTACATGTTCATTAAGATGCTGCTATTAGCCATACTACAGCTCATTAAGAAAGGTAACATTGTTGTGTGGGTTAAAATGGGCCAGGTTAACCCCTATCATTAAAAAAGCTCATTAGCAGTACTTTACATCCCATGAAAGTTGCAATATCTTATATATGACAAAAATTATCTAGCTAAAATTCGCAAAATGGGTTGAGCGGGCAAATTGGTTATGGCCTTATGGGTCAAAACATGTAACTTCTTGCTACTGATAATGTTGTGTTAACCCATAATACTTTTATCCGTAAATGCGTAAATACATGTCAAAAAAAAAACTGGCGACCGCGCGCCGTTGCGGGACGATTAGCGGAGCGCGAGGTTTGAGGAAACTTAAAGTTTAATTCATAAAAAAACAGAACGATGGCTCAAACAGCGCGAGAGGGTATTCCGAGGAAAAAAAAGGAAAGTTTTTTTTTTTAACTTTTTGAGAAAAAAAAGGAAAAAAAATAGTCAAAAAAAAAGTCAGTGTTAAAAAAAAAAAAACCTTATTAATTGCCGGGTCAAAAACATTTAATGTGACCCGGTTTTGGGTGGGTCGGGTCCCCCAGGAATTGTATTGTGTAGTAATACAATACAATACCTATTATTTAAAGGAATGGGGTTTATCCATAAGGTGAATGTTTGAGTCTTGCATACTGCTCAGTTAGTCGTCACTTTAAGCTCGAATCACTAACAACTAACTTGCCGTTCTAAATTTTTTTAAAGAAACTTCTATTATGTTGACAACTTTTTTTTAGCAACTGTAATTTGAATTCTGGTTTAAACCTTTTAAACAAAAAAAATTTTGAATTCTGTTTGGCTGTCCTAGTAAATGAAGTTAACGAGTTGGAAGTTACCCCGCGCGTTGCGACGGGACTACTTTTATTGTTGCCGTTTGTATCTTTTGTTACTACGCAACGTGCGGGAGGTTAACTTGTTGTCGAAAATTATTTAGTATATATTTGGTAGGAATGGCGGTGGCTAATTTGTTGTTCGACATCGTTGTAGTTCAATAGTTATATATTTATTTTATCGTATTTTGGTATATATTTAAGCCCAAATTGTAAATGAAGAGATACATAGTTTATATTTAGCCCAAATAATGTGGAGCCCAAATTACAAAGAGACATTACTATCTTACACATTTCACAAGTAAAACGACGGCGTTTTGGACCCACTTTCACTATTCATTTTAAGCACTGTAGCTACAGTTCTACAGTGCTAGGCAAAAAAAGCCCAAAAAATTTAGCCCAAAAATTTGGGCCGGCCCAATTAGTTTTTTTTTTTTTTTTTAATTTGTTGGCACAAAATAGGGAGGAAAAAAATGTTACAAAAGTACCGACGCATTCAGATAAAAAAATATCCGCGGTAACATTTCCGAATTGACTTAAACATGCCCAAAAATTTGGGCCGGCCCAATTAGTTTTTTAGTGTAGCTACAGTGCTGCACCAAAAAAAGCCCAAAAAATTTAGCCCAAAAATTTGGGCCGGCCCAATTAGTTTTTTTTTTTTTAATTTGTTGGCACAAAATAGGGAGGAAAAAAATGTTACAAAAGTACCGATGCATTCAGATAAAAAAATATCCGCGGTAACATTTCCGAATTGACTTAAACATGCCCAAAAATTTGGGCCGGCCCAATTTGTTTTTTTTTTTTTTTTAATTTGTCGGCACAAAATAGGGAGGAAAAAAATGTTACAAAAGTACCGACGCATTCAGATAAAAAAATACCCTCGGTAACATTTCCGAATTGACTATACTGAAAAAAGAAACCAGCACTATTAAATATGAAGGCCAAAAATTTGGGCCGGCCCAATTAGTTTTTTTTTTAATTTGTTGGCACAAAATATAGAGGAAAAAAATGTTACAAAAGTACGGACGCATTCAAATAAAAAAAATACCCGCTGTAACATTTCCGAATTGACTTAAACAGGCCCAAAAATTTGGGCCTGCCCAATTAGTTTTTTTTTTTTTTTTTTTTTTTAAATTTGTCGGCACAAAATAGGAAGGAATTTTTTTTTACAAAAGTACCGACGTATTCAGATAAAAAAATACCCGCGGTAACATTTCCGAATTGACTATACTGAAAAAGTAAACCGGCACAATTAAATATGAGACCGACAAAATAAACTCGCACAAAATTAAAGGAAAAAAAAGAATTAATGACACGCAACAACGCGCGAAAAATTAACGCCCTGCAGTAACGTGCAGGAAAAAATAAACTTACACTATTAAACATAAAAAAAAAAGCGCGAAAAAACAAATAAAAATAAATAAATAACACATTTCACAAGTAAAACTACGTCGTTTTGTCACTGCTACAGTGCTTAAAATGAACAGCGCTACAGTACCCCGGCCCAATGGGCTCGGTTACTCTTCATCAGCCCAAAAAAAAACTTTATTATCCCAATCCTCTTTTTCGCCAAAAATAAGAAAAAAAAAATTACAGGAAGTACTCTCATCTTTAACTATTTACGACTTTCTATCGGCCTGAGCAAAAAAAAAACGCGCGATTGTCATTTTATATAAGAACAAAAACAAACTATTAAACATGAGACTGAAAAAATAAACCCGAAAAAAAAATTAATGCCCCACAACAACGCGCAAAAAATTAACGCCCGCAACAACGCGCGGTTAATCTTGCTTGTTCAGACATATAGTCTTTTTGTTTTTTAAAAGTGAATACACGCCCTTGGTGATGGTCAACAAAAAAGAAGCGAAAAAAAAAAGATAAAAAAAGGAGTAACTAAAAACAGTAGCCCACGAAGCAAACTTAGATAGCCCAAATGGAAAATGACCCAATACCGCTCTAAGTTGTCGTTTACTGAACCAATACCGCTCTAAGTTGTCGTTTTCTGTGATGTTAATTACTATATTGTTCAATGTTTTACTGTTTATAGAAGGTACCCTACCATATAATTTTTTTTAATGAAGTCATATTTAGTAAAAATTAAAAGTGAGTAATGAAGTCTTTTAAGTTGGATACGGACCGAGTATTTACTAAAAGTATTAAATTTGCAACAAGTTTCAAATTTTACCATCAAGACTCTTTTCAAACATTTAACACTGCATATGGGAAATAAATACTCTTTTGGTAAAACATTGAATGAAAGCCAGGGAAATTACATCTTAGGGTCTGTTTGGTTTATAAGTGGGATTGAATTCGGATTCGGATTTGGTATATGATTTGAATTTGAGATAGGATTAGGAGAGAGAAATTATATTTTTTTAATCGCATTTTTTAATAAATAAAAAATTATTATTTAAGTATAATAAAATATGATGAATATAAATATAGACTCACACATATAGAGAGATGAAATTGCAAGTTGGCCCACAAATATTTGATTCCATGTCAAAACCTACCTAAGTGATCATCTAACATTTTTGATTCCATTTTTCATTCCTGATGTCAAAAGTAAGAACCAAACAAATGTTTATTGTCTTGTCAATATGAAAACCCATTCCAAGGTAGTATAACAAACAACCCCTACCTTATATATAAAAAACTAGAGGTGTGCACGGTTCGGTTTTGGTCGGTTTTTGGCTAAAACCAAAACCGAACCGAAATATTCGGTTTTTATAAAACCAAAAACCAAAACCGCTCGGTTTTTCGCAGTTCGGTTTTTTCGGTTTTCTGATTTTTTTGGGTTCGGTTTTTCGGTTTTTCGGTTTTTTCGGTTTCAAGCCGTTTATATTTGGTTGTGGCTAATTTTTTATAAAAAATTGTTTTACGTAGGGAATTGGTTAATTTTTTTTATCAATAAGAGCCTAATAATGTTTACTCAAATTTCTACAATTATACACATATCAATGGAACACACACATATGCAAGTGAAAATACACATAGTATGATCATTGTCATATATGTAACTAGTTTCAAGGCTCGTCCGTTGGGCGGGGAGCTTTAAGGTATTGTTGGAAGAAACATTTATATTTTTATGGTTGTTCGTTATTGTATTTGGTTGTTCTAATTATTGTGTATCATTAGGTAAGTTATGGTTGATGTAATATAGACAAATAAATGTAATTAGAAAGAGTTTATAAGATAATATTGTGAAACATTAATGTAGCAAAGAATTAATATGATATAACATAGTATAATTTATTATAAGCTAACGTAGTAGAAAAGCTGATTAATAGTATTTACTAAAATATAGTCATTAAAAAGGCAAATGTAGATTGCACTTAATATAGTCATTAAATTTGTTAGAAACTGTTTGTTAGCATATCTTAGATTTAAAAGTACTTCTCGTAGTGAACATAGACAAACCATTGTATCCTATTCGGTATCTACATGTAATCATAGGCTTTGTTCTATGACCATGTATTCACACTATCTCCATGTACTCATAGACTTTGTTCTATGACCATGTATTCACACCGCCAACAAAACATATAATTGATTAATTTATGTAGAAAGATGGTACACATTCTAAATTACCACATCTAATGTCACTAATCAGTACTTGAACAGATCATAGCATAATGAACTCCAAAAACATAACAAATATAAATATAAATTTAAATGTTAAGTCAATCTTTTTAAAAGCAAATTAATAATCGATTTGACTTTAGAAGAGACCTCAATTTAAGTCGCAACTATTTATGTTCTCCTTTTAATATAAATAAAGCATGTCTTGAATTGAACTCATACAACCAACATCAAAATACTCGAGCATGTTATGATTTCATTAAGAGCTCTTGGGATTTTATCCTTCTAAATCTCATATGTCAACGATATACATCACCTGAAGAGTACATGAGTCCCGCCAAGATACCAACACGAAACAAAACATCAAAAACATAGCAGTCGCACGTGGGTCCCGCCAAGATACCAAGTTCTGGATCCTTTCCCCCTGAGTAGCCAAGTCACTAACCAGAGTTTGAATCCTTGATCCCACACTTCTAAGCCTATCGTACGTTATTTTTAAAGCGTCGCCATTTTTTGAACTTGGAAAACTGTTAAACTCTTCATCTAACTCGTCACTCATTAAACGATCACCATAAGACAGCTTAATATTCATGTGAGGAGGGTGTCTTGGTCTTGATTTGTACCTCCAAACCCCAATCACGATCAAGTATAGCAGAATCGAGCTCATGATAATTTGTGGATTGTAAACAACACTTAGAAACAAAACATGCACCAGAACTGTGTAAAATGGTCTAGTCCAGCTGCAAATGTGATTGAACCACTTACAAAAGATGCCACACAAGAAAGAACCTCAATGAGCCGACAATAGTTAGTCTTACTCTTTCTCAAACTCCACATAGTTGAATCAACATCAAGCATATACTCAACCGATTCTTTTCTCAAAGTAGGTTCAGCCCGGTTCAACCTCATCGCCAAAATCTGAGTCACTTGGTGCCTTAAATTGTCTTGTTAAAAGATACTTAACGGATGTATGTAATGCATATTTGGTATCAAAGGTTGGGCGTACATTTGCATCAGATTTGCCAATGAGACACAAGTAAATCGAACTGCCAATTGGATTTCTCCCATCTTTTTTACACCAGAAGTGTGCAACACTATCAAAGGATACGAATGAGTATACACACGATCTGTTTCAAGTGTCGATAGCCTGATTCTTACTTTCCCGATTCTTGAATCTTTGACTCCACTTCCACCACCATTTATATTTAGTTGTGGCTAATTTTTTTAATAAATTATTTTACGTAGGAAATTGGTTAATTTTTTTATCAATATGAGCCTAATAATGTTTACTCAAATTTCTACAATTATACACATATAAATGAGACACACACATATGCAAGTGAAAATATACATAGTATGATCATTGTCGTATATGTAATGATATATTGTCAAGTAAACACGCGTAAATGACAAAGCCTCAAATTGTCATTTCTAAAAAGAACCATTGATCAAAATATATATTTAAACTCAAAACATTTGTGTTGATGGGTTACTCATATATCGTTAGGCCCAAGGTTTTCAAGATCGGGATCCTAATTAGGATCGTTTTCGTCTTTGCAAGATCGTGATCGTAAGATCAGATCGGGATCTTAAGATCCTACTATGATGTCATTTTCTTAATAATCTTTGTAATATTATACAAATATAGAAATTACTATATATCATTAACACAAAATTATATAAATGTTTCATAGAAATGTTGTCGTAAATTATGATTATAAAGTGTTTAAGAAGATTAACATGTAGTTTTTGAAGTTCTACAAAACTCAACCCATAAATTTATAGTCTTGTAGTTTGTGGTTCGAGAAAAAGTAAGATCGAATCGTAGTAGATCTTATGGTCAAGATCGGGATCGGGATCCTATAAGATCCTAAGCTTGCAAAGATCCTATGTAGGATCCGGATCGTTTTTGCTTTGCAATATCGTAAAATCGTAAGATCCTAAGATCAGGATCGGGATCTTAACCACCATGGTTAGGCCAAAAGATCATTTAATAAAAAAATTGTATTAAGGAGTGCCGGTAAATTGTTTATATGTAGTGTTGTGATTGATTCAATATAACAAAATACTGTAAGTTAAGTTTGTTAACCAAACCTTAGTTTTCTGATTTTGTTTCAAATTTAAATGTAATTAAAGACGCTCTTTTATTAAACCTGGGAAAAAGAATGTGTAACCTTTACATTTTAGGATAAAGATCATCTCATGTTCAAAATGAAATGAGAGATAATATTCAAGTTTGTGTGAGTGCATATCTAGAATAAAATACAATAAAAGTCTTACAATAATGCCTCACTTTTTTTTTCCCCCTCACAATAACCTCAACATTACCTCTCATGTTCATTTTAAACATATGAGGATCTTTATCCTACATTTTTTTTTACATTTTATCCTACATTTTAAATTCACAAATTCAACATCATTAGTTGTGGTCATTCATGAGCCCATTATTACATTTAGTTATGCATTCATCACACCTCTTCACTTTCTGTAACTATCATTCTCATTCATTAGTTATCATGTAATGCCTAGTGATGCAAATAAATCGGTTAAAACCGGTTTTCGGTTATTAGAAAACCGGTTTTAAAAAAACCGGTTTTTCTAATAAATAGTATATTATATAGTAATATGGCATACGATATGTATATTAGTTTTTATTATATATATATATATATAATATATATAGTTAATATAGATTATAATATATAATTTAATATATATATATAATATATATATAATCCGGTCAAATTGAGGAAGGTGTGAGTTTTATTTTGAGAGAATAATGAAGTTTTAATATTTGGGTTGACTTTTTAACTTTGATTACATGTTTTCTCAAGCGATTAAAACTGACATTTTAATGTGATTATAATGCAAAAATGTTAAAAAACATATTCAAATTCAATGTTAAAAGAAATCTTCTCGATTTTTATAAATATTTATGTTTTGATACGCGATATAAGTACAATACTGAATCTCTTCTATAAAAATTTAAGTCAATCATTATCATAACTCTCGATTATTCAGCCGCATTGAGTTGTGAGTGATCCCAAATTTGTGATTTTATAGATTTGATTCACTATTAAATGAATGTTTACTTATGAATCTCAAATCAAAAATATGAGATCAATTTGCTGTCATAAACGAAGAGTTTCAATCTTTTAAAATAAGATATACTTTCATCAAAGGGAACACGATAATTGAGATCCATATATTTAATATTAGATGATATATAATTCATTATATATATATATGTATATTTTATATATATATTTATATAATATATTATAGTAAATATATATATATATATATATATATATATTTATATAATAATTTCATCCACAAAATAAATATGAATTTTAAATTGGTTTTATTATTTATTAATTTATATTATATTAATTATAAAACTGGTTCGGTTTTTACGGTTCGGTTTTTTGACGAACACCGAAACTGAACCGAAACTTTTTGGTTTTTGAAAAAGTATAAACCGAACCATCGGTTTTTAGTTTTGGTCGGTTACTTCGGTACGGTTTTTTCGGTTTTCGGTTTTTTCGGTTTCTTCTGCTCACCCCTATAAAAAACAACGTGCAAAATACATTGATTCATTTATACAAAATCATGCATGCATATATGTAGGGTGGCAATTCGGGTCGGGTTCTAGTTAGCAGGTTTAGGTTAGTGGGTTTAGGTAAGCAGGTTGGCGGGTCAGAAAATCCCGACCCAAACCTGACCCATTTATGTAATCGGGTAAGTTATGTCAACCCTAATATTTTAAACATAACCTGAACATGACCCATTCAACCCGTATATTTACTTGGGTTGGCGGGTTAAATAGGTTACACGGGTTGAATAAGTTAAACGGGTTTCAAGTTAACTCATTACAACCTCTTAATCTGTCTCGTTCAGACGTGTTCAAACATTTTTGTCATTAAGTGCGTTTGTTTTTTTATTCTCGTTCAGAGGCGGTCAGAGGCTAAAACCTCTTACCTAACAAGATGGGGAGGGGATGTCTTATTACCTCTTAATGTGTTTTCACCTTTTTCTTCCTTTTTCTCTTTCTTTCTTTTAGTTTTTTTACTTTATTTATTTTTCTTTGTTTCTTTCTTTGTTTTTTTTATTTTATATTATATACTTTTTCAATTCGTATGATAATACGTTTTAGAGAGAATACTTCGTTATTTTTTTCAAAATAAAAATTATTAAATATGTAATATGATGATGATAAAAATGCTCAAACTTAACACAAAGAGTTTTTCAACTAATAATAATATATAACTAATTTTTTCAACCAAATAGTAACATGCATATTTTAAGTATTAACTTGAATTCTCTTTCTTATAAAAATAGTGGAAAGGTTACAGTGACGAGCTAAAGATGAATGCGCTCTGTGATTATTGTTAGGGGGGGGGGGGGGTAGATATTACTTTGTTCAGTTAATTTTATCGATCGTAAATTAAATTGATAGTGATGAGTTTAAGTAATCGCAGAAGATGTTTAACAACATGAGAATATAACATACCAACAATATACGATTAATTTACGAGATTAAAGTGCGACACAATATCCTTGAATGTTTTGTTTTAACACAACTTTTTTTTTTGAACGGCAAATTTATTAAAAAGAACACTAGCGAGAAGCTAGGTTAAATAGACATAAGATGAGGGTTTTTAAGCCATTCGTTCCAACCATAACGAGGCTTTACATCCAGAGTTTTACAACAAGGAAAAGAAGGTAGACACAATGGTATCAAAAAGTAATGCTTCTTTGGGGCCAAACGTCAATTGAATCGTAGTGCGATATGTCCAAACGTGCCACCACATCGTGATCCAAACACCTTCAAAAATCGACTTAAGATTAGGAGCTAACCGAATTGGGGAGAACCAAGTCTTCCATACAACAATCGTATCCATTTCAACAAGAGGAGTGTTCCACCAGTTCGAGATCATACGGCCAAGTTGCCGGGATACATCACAACCAACAAACACATGATCCGTCGATTCAATACCACAGTCGCACATAGGACAAGATAAAGATTGAATGTCCAATAACCGCTACCGTGATAATGGTACGATAGGAGAGCATTAACCGTTCAACTTTCCACGCAAAGACATTATTTTAATCGGGACATACTTGACCCACCTATTGTTGTTAGCTCCTATCCGTAGGTAAGCGGGAATCGTCAACTTCCTCACTAATAGAACAACCAGAATTCGCCAGAGCCTTCCCTAGTTCCCAGACCCACCGGTCCTTTCCCATTGGAGCCCAAATGATGGAGTCGACCTCATCACGAGCATCTGGAACTGTTCCAACTCACAACCCCCTCTGATTCACGACGAAAAAAAAGAAGTGTTAAAGGTGAGGACTGCCAACTTAAGCTGACATGATTATCCTACGGTTTTTTTCTAACCATATAACGTGGATAAATAGCTTAAGATCCCTCCATGATACAACAGTTGCCTGTCCAAAATTTTAAATGATATTGCCATTACCCACACCTTCTGTTCATAAAGTCGAAGATATTCAAACCACTGACCCCAACCTAAAAGCTAAAACGAATTTCTTTTTCTTTAACGATAGTAGTCCAGCATGAATGAACAGCAGACTTATTTATCGAATGAACGTTACCATCACGGCCATGAATAGCTTGAATCACTTTCTTCCAAAGAGACGTCTCTTGGTTGTAAAACCTCCAAAACCATTTAACCAATAAACCCCTATTAAGAGCATAAAGACTAGCAACCCCTAACCCACCTTTATCTTTGGCAGTTAAAACCTTTTCCCACTTAACCCATGTCGCTTTATTACTACCAATCTCATGGCCATTAAAAAAGTGCCCACGAAGCGATTCCAACATTTGTAACACCGTTAAAGGAACTCGAAAAATGGACATATGAAAAATAGGAATAGAGCCAAGTACCGATTTCAATAGCGTAAGCCTACCTCCTATGGATAGTGCTTTCATTTTCCACTTAGATAGACGGTTCTTTACCTTGTCGACAACCTCCTTCCATGCTTGAGCTCTCGACATCATATCACCAACTTTCGTGCCTAATGGGCTTTAGAGCGAAAGATATCCGAGTTTAGAAGCCGCCAATTAACTTTTAATCTCGTCCACATTAACGCCCATAATCTACTTTACGCCATATTAATCGTGAACCCGAAGCACGATGAAAACACTCCAACACATTGGTTAAGGTATTGATATTCTCATCACTCCATTTGCCAACAAAGACAACGTCATCGGCATAGAACATATGAGATAAACACATCGAATTACTTAAATTAAGCCCTTTGAACATACCCGAATCCACCACACTTGAAAGGATAAGTGAAGGCTTTCCATATTAAAAGATAAACGAAGAAAGGGAGACAACGGGTCCACCTTGCTTCAAACCTTTACGAAAATTGAAATTCCTTTGTGGGGCTAAACCATAAACAAGAAGAGACCCTCTCGAGAAGTAAGACCAACTTTGAATCAATCGCACCATGTATATCAAAACACAATTTCTTTAGAACATACGCAAGAAATCCCCATCTAACCGAATCGAAAGCTTTTTCATAAGTCCACCTAAGATCAAGATTGTTTCTCTTCTTAGTCTTACACATTTGTAATATCTCATGAGAATGAAAGGGCCGTCAGATTGCCTACCCGAAATGAACGCGATTGTACTTCATGAACAATATTATCCAGCACTCCAACCAATCTATTTGCCAAGATCTTTGCAATGATCTTATATATACTACCAATAAGACAAATTGGTCTAAAATCTTTAACAAGATTGGCAGCAGGAATTTTCGGAATCAAGGTAATAAAAGACGGGTTACCCCCTTTAGGGATGATCCCACTATTAAAGAATGACATTAAATCACGTCAAACACATCATGTTTTCAATAACAGACACATAGTGATGATAAAACCCAAAAAGTAATCCGTCCGGAGTCCCTGGGGACTTATCCTGGCCACAATCCCACACCGCCGCTTTTAATTCATCTTTAGTCAAAGCACGTTCTAGATCTTCTTTTTGATCATTCGAAATCTGTTTTGGGAACGTCATGTCAATAGTAATTCTGGTATCTTTAGAATTAGCAAACCTGTCCCGAAAATGATTAAAAAATTCACGCTTGACTTCGAGAGGATGATCAATCCAGTCACCATTTACCAGAATGCCCCTGATATTCAGTTGGTTACGCTTTTTATTAAGCATACCATGGAAGAAACGCGAGTTCTCGTCACCTTCGATGGCCCACTTGATCTTAGATTTTTGAGCCATCTCCTTTGCTTTAAGCTGCTCAATACGTTTAATATCGTTGATCAGCTCTAGTCTTTTAGTTAGAATCGTATCAGAACCTTCACCTTTATCTATAACCTCGTCAAGGACCCGCAACTCTTCCTTGAAACATTGAATATCACCGTTTGTCTTAACTCTTGAAACATTGATCCACTCTCTGTTCATTCTTAAGAAACTTCATTTTACTTATCAGAACACACAAAGCATTAGTCCCGCTAACAGGGGCTAAGTTCCAAGTATCTTCAATGAACTTAGAGAAACCATCGATTTCAATCCAATGTTGAAAAAATCGAAATGGAACAGGACCATAATCAAAAGAAGTTTCACGAAGAAGAATCGGTCGGTGATCAGAAAGGAATCTATCCAGCGTAATAGCACTGATATGGGGACAGTAGGTGAAAAGTATGAGACAAGGATCTGTCTGAGGTTGCTCTTCTTGGCTGCTGACGTGTACACAAGTAAAGTTACATCCTCCAAGCGGGACTTCCTCAAGACCCGAATTAGCAATAAAAGAGTTGAACTCATCTGCTCCTTTCTCATTGAAGATAGACCCAAACCGATCCGACTTAAACCGAACCTCATTGAAGTCTCCCATAATCACAACACTACCTTTCCACTGATTAATCACATGACTAAGATAGTCCCACACCATCCTTTTATCCCGCGGATCATGTGGCGCATAAATGGCAACGATAAGAAGGTCAATGTCCCTTTTTAGCATTTTCCTCGACAATGACGAAGGAGTCGAGATCGTATAATTATGCTTTATAAAAGAGTTAGGGTCCCAAACACAAAGGATCCCTCCCGAGTTCCCCACCGAATTACTATGAAGAAAATCATAAGAATAATTACCCCAACAATTACGTACACTAAACACGTCAATCTCCTCCATCTTAGTTTCTTGGATCGATAGAAAAAATTACTTTATGTTGACATTGCCAACGTCCCGAACCCAATCGTTTATTTAGCCTTTTTGGGCGAGGCCTGTAATTAAGAGATATAAAATTCAACGATTCCCATCGCCACTATAATTCCTTGTGATTCGATGATTCGAGATAAATTGTTACCACAACCATCCATATTATAACCCATTGTAACCCTTACTTTAACTACATCCTCCATTAAGCTCAAAAAAGATCCGCCCGAACGAGGCGACTCAGTTGTTTTAAATCGACCCATATTGACAGAACCTCCTTTATCACTCATCGAATTTAAATCCTCCCTGATCGCCTCTTCTTCCTTCGAACCTGAGTTAGATTTACTGTGTTCAATATTCTCATCATTATCTTCACAAGCTTTCTCTTGTACTGGAGTAAAGCCCGGAGGATGTGGGATGCTATGGCTGTCTGTGACTTCATTTGCAGCATTTACCGCATTCTTCTTATTTAGGATGGAGTAAATCCCAAAGAGGTCTTCGGAGACATTGACTTTAGTACCACTTGCGTTCTGTTTAGTACCACTTGCGTTCTGTTTAGTACCACTTGCGTTCTCAAAGACAGTTTCTGAAACCTCCTCATCCTTGTCGCTAAAATTTCCAATAAACTCATCCTCTTCCATAGACGCCTTATCAGACCGTTCCTCTTCATCATCTATCTCCAAGAATTCTGGTTCCCAACCGGGTACTTCTTTAGCGCGCAACCAAAACACCTTACCTTTAAAAACAATCTTAAAGTTTTCAAAGATATTAGAGTGGATAATTATTTATATGTTGCTAGGTTGTGTTAGTTTGATGACTCAATTGTTTTATTTAATATTTATAATCGTTTATGTATTATAAGAATGAAACAGTTATATATTAATATCATTCAGACACTTTTTTTTACAAAAAACAAACAATATTATTTCATGTATCGTATGGTGGATTTGGCGAATTCTGGATTTGATGAAACGTAGATTTTTTTCCGGAAAAATTTCCGGAAAAAATCTGGTAAAAGGTTCATGTTAGGGTCGACATTGTCGACCCTAAAATCGAACTTTGGGTCGACAATGTCGACCCTAGCTTAGTGGAATGTCTACGAGGACTGCTGTAAATAAACTGCTTATTTATTTTAGAGTAAACTGCAAAAATCATCCCTGTGGTTTGTAGTTCGTGGCACTAATCATCCCTAGCCGATACTATTGGCACTAATCATCCCTGAGTGGTGAAACGTTCGGCAATAATCATCCCTGAAGGGATGTTTTTTGCAAAACTTTTTGTTAAACTTTTTGCAAAAATCATCCCTAATAAGGATGATTTTTGCCGGACATTTGCTACTCAGGGATGATTATTGCCAATAGTATCGGCTAGGGATGATTAGTGCCACTAACTACAAACCACAGGGATGATTTTTGCAGTTTACTCTTTATTATATGTATAGCATATGTTTCGGCCTTTCAATTTGGTTAAGACTTTATCAAATCATAAACCAAGTTAAAAACTCATTATGTGCTTCCGTTCAGTTTTATTTAAATCATAAACCAAATTTTTTTTAACGGGAAATTATATTACTCCCTCCGTCCTATTTTTATTGTCCACGTTTCCATTTTGGGATGTCCCAATTTAATTGTCCACTACTAAAAATGGATAGGGAAGTTTGATTAAGTTTACTATATTACTCTTGTTTAAAATTATAATTACAAACTTGAAAGAAGACTTTAATTAATTAGTTAAGGGTAAAACTGTCATTCTGTCAAAAAGTAAGAAAGAGAAAGCAGTAATAAATGCATTTTTCTTAAACTGTGTGTTTTTTGTCGGAGGACAATAATTTTGAGACTGAGGGAGTAAAAGACTAGCAAGGAGCTAGAAAAATTACAACGACAAGTATCTAGGACATTTCAACCAAGATATCCAATCAAATTTACTTTTACACCTATTACAACACCATGAAAAAGAGAGTAAAACAATCTCATCGAGCGTCAACTCAACTTTCTCTCTTCTAAACCAAACACAGATCAAATGCTCGTAATAAGAGGACCGCACTCATAACAAAAAAAACCCTAAAAAATAAATTTAAAAAAAAACCACACACACAAACACTCTACATTTGCTCGGTCGCATGACAAACCAAAACAATGAAAAAGAAGGAAGGGACGCGTCTGGTGCATGCTCCGTAAAGGGGGAGATCCTCAATGGGGAGACCGACAAAATGATTTGGTCCCATTACAATTAGTGTTATAGAATTTGGTTTGGTCTTACTCAACTCAGGTCTGCTTTATCTTTCGTTTTATTTGGTGTCAAACAAAAAACATTTGCTACTTCAAAAAGCTTCGCTAACGTAACTAGCCTATAGAAAATGGAAAACCTTTTAAAACCATTAATGTTGGTTGTACTAACTAATAGTTAGGATCAAATGAGAAAGAAAATAAAAATGAGAAAAAAGAGAAAAAAAACACAACACATTTTAGATGCGCTTATAAAAATGATGCATATTCCCTTAATTTCTCCCTCCTTATTTGAATTGCGTAGCTAGAAAACTTTGATACCCTTCTCATTTTAGGGCGTATTTGGTTTGCTACCCGAAAACACTATTGGTATAGCTATGATAAATGAAGTTGAATGGAATTAGAGATTATGATTACATTGTTCATGTTTGATAGTAGTTTGTGGTATGAGTATTACAATTTAAAAAAAAGTTATAAAATACTTTAAAATTAATGTTTAAACATGGGCCCATATGACAATTACTAGGAAACCAACCTCTTTGTCAAGGAATGAAGCTATGAGTTTCAATGTCACTTTTTGATTTCATTCCGGGTCACCAAATAACAACAATAAGTATCATATCCATTTCTTGATTCTGAAACTCACATACCAAACATACCTTTGTATTTTCTTCTCGCTAAATCAATTTCCAAATAACTATAACAAAACAAATATACACTATATTTTTAAAACATATCCTTGACAAAGTGCGTTAGTTTTATGATAATATACTTTGTTTCCTAAGGTTTGAAATACTATGAAGCCTTTTTTCGAAATGACGATTTATATAAAGCTAGCAAGACGTTAAAAAAGAGTTACAAAAGACAGGGATCGTGACAAAGGTTACTAAATCATTCTATTAAAAAATTATATAAAACTTGTTTGATAATTTGTGAAAAAGTAAAGGGATAGTTGATGTTAGACATTGAAACCCCGTATCTAATACTTTATTATCAATCACTATTTATAGATTATAAATGTAGTATAAATCTAACCCTAATGGACCCAAAGCCCACAGATCGGGTTTGGGTCAACTAATTTATCCTCTAATACTCCCTCGCAGTTCGAGCGGCGAAATCGCGAAAGCTCAGACTAGAGCAAAAAATAAAATAAAACATTAAGCAATAACTAGTTATTTGATAAAGACATCCGACAGGAAGCGAAGACTGATCTTCAAAACAGAAAGTCACGAACTGATAAACCAAAACATTCTTTTTTATACGCGATAACCCAAAGTATCCCTTTTTTTCTCGGATAACACAAAGTATCTTTTTTTATACGGGATGACCCAAACTATCCCTTTTTGCGGATAACCCAAAGTATATTTTTTTCATATGGGATAAACCAAAGTATCCCGAACCTGGATAACCCAAAGTATCCTATTTTCATACGGGATAAACCAAAGTTCCCGAACCAGGATAAACCAGAGTATCCTCTTTTCATACGGGATAAACCAAAGTATCCTGAACCAAAATAACCAAAAGTATCATTTTTTCATACGGGATAACATAAAGTATCCCTTTTTTTCCGGATAACCCAAAGTATCCTTTTTTTATACATTCAACGTACTTATGAAAAAAATGCTTAGGCCTTCATCTACTGACATGGTTCATGTTCTCCAAAACAAGACAACTAGAAATCGTTTTCAACTATTGTATTATAAAACTTACAGAACGCCGTCCTTATTTCATAATTTATGACAACCACCAATCTGGTCCTCTAGGCTTTTTCACCAGGATTTGATTGTATTCTGGTCTCGATGTCAAATCTTTGAAGATGAGGAAAGCAATAAGAAAGAAAAGAAGAAACAATATCTCAAACTCAGCAAATCAGACGAATTTAAAGATTGAGTCACCACACCGAGTTATTAACGATTCTTCTTCTCTTTTTCTACCTCCCATACCCGGTCTCTGTTTCCCTATGATCTTGTTAACAAACTGATTGATGTGTATAGGAAAATTGATTCGTTTTCATAAAAAATAGAGGGTTAGGGTTTGACGGGGTGGCATAAAAGAGGCAGCTTAACTTAGCCACCTAGGTCTGAGGATCAGATCCGCTCCGATACCATATTAGACAATGAAAACCTCGTGAGAGGTAGTTTATTATTGATATGTATTTATAAGGCAAGATAGAAGATACTAGAAACCCTAAAACCCTAATGGACCCTAAGCCCACAGACCGGTCTTGAGCCGACTAACTTAATCCATCTAATACTCCTCCGCAGTCTGAGCGGCGAAATCGCGAAAGCTCGGACTAGAAAAGAAAACACGAAACATTAAAGCTAATTAAAAACTAATTTGCCGCATGGAGTCTTCATATGGTACAAGTAGCAACAAAAGTGTCACACACGAACACAATTAGTTGTTGAAGAAATCCGCCAAACAAATCTTCAAACTTGAAAGTCACGAACTAATAAAACTGGATAAACCAATGTTTTTTTAATGCGGGATAACCCAAAGTATCCTTCTTATTTTTTTTTCATACTAGATAACCCCAAGCATCAATTTTTCAGATAACCCAAAGTATCTTTTTTTCATACGGGATAACCCAAAGTATCCTTTTTTTGCGGATAACCCAAAGTGTCTTTTTTTTCATACGAGATAAACCAAAGTATCTCGTACCAGGATAAATCAAAATATCCTACCGGAGAATAAACCAATGTATTCTCCACCTTAAAACAAAAAAAGAATATGATAACTAGGGTTTGACGGGGTGACGTAAAGGAGGCTGCTCAACATAGCCACCTCGGTTCGAAGATCAGACCTGCTCCAAGACCATGTTGAATGATGAAAACCCCGTAGATAATACTTTATTATTCATCACTATTTATAGATTACAAATATAGTATAAACTTAACCCTAATGAACCCACAACCAACACACCAGGCTTGGGTCAACTAATTTATCCATTTATTTTTTTGGGTAAATGGTTTCTCCGATAAATTTTATTACTCCAAAAAATATTTAAGTACAAAGGATGATGGTGAGTCTCACATCTCTGTCCGTTACATAGGCAAAACTACTTTCTTAAAAGAAGGTACACAAGATAACTAGACAAAAGAAACAAGAATCTATTGCTTCTTGTGACCTCGAACTCGGATATCCAGCTTATTGCATATAGTTTGAATCTCTTCAGAGAGATCATGGGCTTCATACATATCATCATCGTACGGGTCTTCGTCATAGACACCATTACCATAAGAATCCCTTCATTGTTCCAGTAAACTTTGAGTGCCAAATCCATTCCTTTCTAAAGCCAAATCACGAGCCATATCATTATCAACTGATGCAACATCATCTTCACTTTCATGATCACCCGGATACTCTATCCTTTTCAAAGGATTACCAACTTCATCCACAAGAATAACTTTCCCATCAATAACTAAGTTTTCAAACTTCCTAATTTTATCCATAATAGGAGTAGTACTAGTACTACTATTTTTGACATTCCAAAACGAGGATCTGCTTGAATTAGCCCCATTATTATCCAAATTTGACGTCCCCCCATTGGTACCCATCTCTACATCATTATCAAACAAATTAAGAATTTCAAAAGGATTTGAATCACTAACCTTATTAGTAGAGTCCACGCCTTTCTTCTTATTACCGCTAGAGTTAGCAGTATGCTTTTTAGGAACAGATCTATATTCTTTGGTAGGTTTAAATCCTACTTTTGGACCAACCGGAATACCTTTAGGAGCTTGACTAGTCTTCTTCATATTCTTAGTCTCACCAGCACCTGTATTCTTTGGACATTCCTTATGATTATGTCCAAAAACCTTACATGACGCACACCTAGGAGGTTTCCATTCATACTCAACACGGATATTACATGTATAGTGGCCCTCCCCAGTAATTTTAGGCATAGCCACCACAATGTTATCCTTCAACTCTATATCAGCACGAAGCTCAATCATAGCTCTAGTGTAGCTTGACCTACCCCAAGATTGCATACACATATCAGATGTATAAGAGTAAAGCATTAGAGGAGTACCTAGTTTAGTAGCAATAGCACTCAAGTCATCCTCACTGAAAGCCGTGACAGGTACATCATGAAGTTTAACCCAAACTGGAACAGTACTAACATCTTCTTTCAATAGGTTCACATCTGGGCCAAAAGTTCAATATAGACCCAATATTTGTCATAGACCCAATGAACCAATCCTAGCCACTCATTTTTTCATCAAAAATAAAAAAACTCACTTTCCACCTTTTTTTAAAAATTAAATATCTCACACACTGTTAATCGTTACGCAAAACAAAACATATCATCGCGACGAGAATTAAATTATCTTTCTATAGAGGGGCGACACTATGTACTTTCGACGAACTTTTTTTATGATTTTATGAAGTCATATACGATTTTATGAAATCATATATGATTTATGAAATCATATATGATTTTATGAAATCATATATGATTCGTTATACGAATCATATATGATTCGTATGACGAATCATATATGATTTTCGCAATTCGTGACTGAAACAAAATTGAAAAAAAGTTCGTCGGAATCACAAATCATATATGATTTTATGAAATCATATATGATTCGTTATACGAATCATATATGATTCGTTATACGAATCATATATGATTTTCGCAATTCGTGACTGAAAAAAAAAATCAAAAAATCCTTCAACTCCATATCAGCACGAAGCTCAATCATAGCTCTAGTGTAGCTTGACCTACCCCAAGATTGCATACACACATCAGATGTATAAGAGTCAAGCATTAGAGGAGTACCTAGTTTAGTAGCAATAACACTCAAGACATCCTCACTGAAATCCGTGACAGGTACACCATGAAGTTTAACCCAAACTGGAACAGTACTAACATCTTCTTTCAATAGGTTCACATCCGGATGTCATTTCTTCAAAATAAGCGGGTTATTCTAGATAAACCATGGACCATTCTTAAGCATAGTATTTAATCCATCCATGGATCCAAATTGAAAGGAGAATAATCCGGTAGACGAGCTGAACATTGAGCGAACAAGCCCATATTTAACCCAAGTGTTCCTAACATAGTTAGCAAAAACAGGATATGCCACCCTCTTCCCCAAGAAAAACCATATATTGTATTAGCAAATCATTCACTTATAGCACGAATAGACTTCCCTGGGACCACCACATCAATCCCATTACCCCCGGGTGTAAACAAAGTACGAAAATTAACTTTCTTCACAATTGGTTTACCAATAACATTAGCATACGAAGACTTACCAGGGGCCTTACCAGCCGTAGTAGTAACCGACGTAGATAATGGTGGAGAAGATCCCAGAAGAGTGGTATCTTCCAAAGAGCTTAGCTTTTCCATTTCTACTGTCATGTCAACCACAGATGGTACAGCATCATCTCTGACAACCTCTAGATTCGAAGCGTTCACATTATTCTCCTTTACACCTCTCCTGCCCCCACTCCTTTTTTGGCTTAATAAACCACGTTCCATTACCCCTACTTCCAAGAGCAGCAAACAACCAGTAGCACAATCACCTTTTAGACCCCAAAACCAAGAACGAGATATATATGAAAAACCCTAGGATCAAACCCTAGTGATACAAACGACAAAACAAACATGCACAGTATAGGACCGTACAAGATGTTAAGACATGTATAACCAGCAAGGGTTGGTTAAGGTTTACCGATGATCGCCAAGACTCGCCAATGAACCAAGAAACAATAACCAAAACCACCTAAATCTAAACACAGAAGATCACAACCCTAACTGAGTGATCGGGATATCAGACTCGGGTATAGATCGAAGGAGTTGTATACTATAGGTTTAGCCTTAACAGAACCCTAAACACAGGAAGGTCGAACCCTGATTGAGTGATCGTGGAGATTAAACTCAGAGAAGGATCGATCGTTGAGATGTATTTAGTTTAGGGTTTTCGCCAATGTCGCCACAGATGGGGGAGGGAATCAACAATTTTTTGAAAGAAGAGAAGTTTTAATTTATCCATCTAATAGTTGACATGTAACATATCCATTGAGAGAAATATACATATTTTAAAACTTTGTACAGCACTCTTTAAAAATCTTGGGGCATCTCTTGCGAACATTTAAGTTTGGACGGGAGTAGTATACATGTTTTAAACACATTTTAAAACAATTACAAATTAAAATATGAGGTCCTATTTCGTCTTTGTTTAAACACGTATTCTTTTTATAAATAACGTACCAAAGAACAATATTCATACTTTTTCACTCGGCAAATGTTAAACACACTCAAGTCGTTTACGTACTATTTTGTGTGCTAATCGTCTCAGATTCAATTTAATTTGGTAAAATTCCATTTCTATCTCAAAAAAATTTGTAGAATGCAATCATATCTGAAAAAACATTAATTCATAAAATTGTCCCAGTACAACTTGGCTTCTGGACAACTAAGGAAGAATGTGTCAGGTGTCTCGTATGTGTAAGCCATAAATAATTAATTCCATTTAGAGCAATTAATACTTTTGGGGCGAATTGTACTTAGGGCCACTGGTCATTTAGTAATTTCACCCTAATATTTTATTTAAAAAAATACTTACACAAAAGTACATTGTACATGGGGCTACTTGTACCTTAAGGCAACTTAAATTTTTATTTTTGTGCAACTTGATATTTTTGAATTTCTTATTTGTATTTATATAATAAAAATTATAATTATAATTTTTTATACACACTTTATTGGGTGTAAATTTGTTTTGTATACATTCTTCATTATTTCCCGCACTTTCATCTTCTCCATACCGTAGCCGACCCTTTCCTTTTCTTCATCTTCTCCATTTTCCCCAAGTTTTCCATCTTCTCCGGCTAAATACGTCTGTTCTTGTAATCATCGACCGACACTGTTCATCATCACTTTCGCCGGATCCATAATGTGGTATAATAGGGTACGCAATTTCATTTCTTAGTTTGAATTTTTTTTTCATACCCATTTATATTGTAGGTATACTTGTTGATGTTTGCATTATAAAAGTCAATTACTTTTATGTTAGATTGATGACTCTTTAAGATTTCAAAATACAGAGGTTAACCTTATGATGTTTAGTATATGTTGCATCAAAAAAGTTTATGATGATCATTACTTTCATTAAGTGAATTATTTAGTTATTTTGTTGTTCAATTTAATTATTTAGTATCTGAAAGTTATTCTGTTCAATTTTTTTCAGGACTTTAAATCTAAAGTCATAATTAGGAGCAAATTGAACTACTTTTGGTTAATAAACCAAAAGTTAGATGCCAATCGACAAAACTTGTTTAGGACTGGTTGTTTCGGGTGTTGGTTGGATCTATTGTTTTTTGACCATGAACCACAACTCATAGATTATATGTAACACCCCTTTATTTGACATATAGCAGCGAAAGCTAATTTGGGGTATTACTTCATGAATCATAGTCACAATAATAGAAAACGACACAAAAGAGACGTTTTTTAAAAGATAGAGTTATATAAAAACATTCACTATTCATCATAGTTTTTACAACGAGGTCCCATAATACATTTCAAAAACATAAAACATGAAAGAAACAGGTTTGGACGTCCTCATGTCCAATGCCACTCCGTGCCATAAGATGCTCAGTTACCTGAGATAAACATGCTTAAAAGTCAACACAAAGGTTGAGTGAAATTCACAGGTTTTAAGTTATAATAGTTGAATACAAGTTCAATAGTGGGTTACGTTGTTATACACCAAAATTTGTATTAAATGTATTGCTAATTACAATTATCACATTAAACAGTATTATTGCATTTAAAGCACATGACACCAACACGTTAACATGAAATCACCGTAGTGACATTGGGGAGGAACCTAAGCCCTCATGAAAGGTAACTTGCCAAAGTTACCCATTATAATCAAATATAGTGCTATTGGTACCAAAAGTATAGGCACACCAACGGGAGTCGTCACACCCCGATAGATCTACCCACAATATTTGCGTTCACTCGTAAGTGAATAATGGTTCATGATTAAGAAATATTGGCAGTGCAAGTAAACTTAGGCAATAATAATCAGGATACATACATTTGGAAAAATACTGTGTATTCATGGATTATAGCATGTATCTCCATACGGATTTTAGAAACATTTAAAATCGGAACTATGAAACATCACCTTTATCAAGGTAGTTAGATTGAATTTGAAATTTTAATTCAAATAAGTGATGTAAGCCTCGTCACGCAACCTGAGGTAACATGTCAAGTCTTAGATCGATTGTTGATATTACAAACTTTATTTCATAAAGTTTAATGGTTTTTGGTTTGATAACTTGTGAAAATATCGTATCACTGTTCGGGCTATCATAATCCAGAGGTCATGTAGTAAACGTTTGAGGAGCTAGGACACTTTAAATCGTAAATCCAACAACTCGTCAAAACGTCTACCCAAATGAAACCCCTCACATGAAATTCCCTAGTAACGTGATACGTTATAGATTAAATGATAAGATTTTATCTTTTTAAGTTTCTTCAAAAGCTAGTGGATGATAAATTATGTTACATATATAACATAATTATTTTATAGTGTTTCGATCGATGAATGATAACGACAAATGTGTCGGGTTTTAATAAAATCGAGTCTTATAATATTTAAATATATTTTTATAATTTATATAAAAATATTACATTTTATACCTTTAAGAATGCAAAATGACAATATATACCCTTGGTTTATATATATTTACAAAGTTAATCCTTTTAATATAACTTTTAAAATCTTTAAACCTTTAACTTTCAAGTATGACAAAACAAACCCCTGAAGTTTAACTTTAGAATAATTACAATTTTAGCCCCTCTATTTATAAGTTTCAAGAATTTACAATATATACCCCTTTGCATGAAAACATTTGCGAATTTAGTCCAAAAACCATAATATTGATATTTTTTATTTAGAAATCAATTTTGCAGGTTATAGCTTATTAGAATAAGCTAAAATAAGTTAAGTTTACGAGCTTATAGCTTATCAAAAGAGCTTGTTGGCTTAAGAATTCAAAACGGGTTCGTTTGGTTTAGGAAAACCAAATCGTGTGGATTTATGGTTTAAGGCTTAAACAATAGGGCTTACACATGATCTAATAAAGCTAATGAAAGATCTAAAATAAAGCAAGAGCTTATAGAACAAGTGTAATGACTTACAACTTGAAAATGGATCGAAATTAGGGTTTTTGGTTCGTACGCCTAGGAAACGAGTTTCAAAGCTTCTCTTTCTGCTAGGGCTTGGCTTGGACTTGTTTAGAGCTTCATTTGAGTGTGTGTTGAGTTTTAGAGATGAATTGAAGAGTATGTATGTATGTGTGTATATATAGTGGTAGGAAATGAGTAATGGCCAAGTTTTCTTAAAGTAGGCACCAAGTAAACTTGGTGTGGTGGCAAAGGATGTCATGGGTGACTAAGGAGGGATAGGTAAGTAGCTATGCAAGGTTTAGGAGGTGGTGTTGGTTCAAAAATCAAAGGAGGTGACAAGGAGAAGTTTTCTTGGTGCACAAGGGTGGTGATGAAGGTGGTAGGGTGCTAGGTTGTGCTGAAGGTGGTGGTGAGGTCCTGGTGCTTAAGGTGCTAGCTTGCTTAGAATTAGGTTTAGAAGTAGTTTAGGGGTGGCGAGTTAATGACTGTTTTTGGACAGCCAACATCGGTCCCGGTAAAATGGTTGTCATTTACAAATTGTAATTCCGATTAAGCTCAAACTAGTGAGCATGGTTAGATATTTGAGTCCTCTACCATTTTTAGTTTTACATATTTAGGGGTCACCATACAAAAATTTAGAGATAACAGTCATTTACTACAGGTGTGCAGAATCTGCGTACTTTTGCCATTTGGGCTATAACTAATTCATCCAACATCGAATCGGGTTGAGTCAACCGGCAAAATGATCACAAGATATAGGGCTACAACCTATTATTTTTACTTAATACCCAAAGCCTATTGATTTTTCCTAGATCCTATGTTTTATCAACGGATCAGATTCTGAAAACTATGAACTAGTTTAAGGGTGTAATTTGTTTGCTAGGGTTTTCGGGTTTACGATTAGGGTTTAGGTTTTAGGGTTAGTGTAGGACTAGTTAAGGTTAAAGTTTAAGAGAAAAGTGTGCATTGAAAGCTTGTAACATGTGCTTAAAAGGTGGTACGAAATTCCTAAAGAAATGGAGGGAAAATGAGCTCATTTGAATTCTATGCATAGTCGAATTATACTTTGAGCTTTAGGGAGTTGTACCAAGGTTTAGGAGGGAATTAATATTCAAAAATTATGCATTGTACACTTGTACACATGCTTTGATAGCTTGTACATTTATTTTATATGTAAACATTACATGAGGTGAGGGTTTTGATATAAATGTTAGCGTTTAAGGTCCGTTTTGTAATAACATTTTGAAAAGTACGTTAAATTGATAATGTACTTTGTAAAATGATATTAGAACATAGACTTGACATATTAGGATGTTTAAATGATATAAACATAGTTATAGTTGGCATTGGTTGGTTGCGTGAGCTCGTTTACTTTGGTTATGCAAGTTACGTTGCATAAAAAGTGAATAAAGCAAAAATATTCCCGTGAAAATGGTTGTACTTAATTTAATAAGTAGATATTACATTGATGAAAATTGTAGGTTGTTATAGTCTCCCTCCCTTAAAAGAAATCTCGTCCCGAGATTTAGTTGGATGCAGGAGTGGTGTTTGAGAATATATGGGGATACTTAACACGGATTTGATCTTCACATTCCCATGTAAATTCTGGTCCTCTCTTAGAGTTCCATCTTACTTTGACTATAGGGATACGACTTTGTTTTAGTTGTTTGACTTCTTGATCCACGATTTCTATGGGTTCTTCCACAAAGTTGAGCTTATCATCAAGCTGAAGTTCTTTTATTGGAATGACAAGGGATTCGTCAGATAGGCATTTCTTCAGATTAGAAACATGGAAAGTACTATGGACATTACTAAGCTCTTTAGAAAGCTCTAGTTTGTATGCCACTGGGCCAATCCGTTCAAGGATTTTGAATAGTCCAATATACCGAGGGTTAAGATTTCCTCGCTTTCCAAAACGAATGACACCTTTTCGAGGTGCTACTTTCAACATAACATGATCTCTAACTTGAAATTCTAAAGGCTTTCGTCTTATATTGGCATAACTTCTCTGCCGGTCTCTTGCAGCTTGCATGCGTTGTCGGATTTGAACTATTTTCACGGTGGTTTCATGGATTATTTCTGGTCCCGTAAGTTGAACATCTCCAACTTCGGCCTAGCAGATAGGTGATATGCACTTTCAACCATAAAGTGCCTTGAATGGTGCTGCCTTAATACTGGTATGGTAACAGTTATTGTAGGAAAATTCTACCAATGGTAAGTGTCTTTCTCATCCTTTTCCAAAATCTATAACACAAGCTCGAAGCATATCTTCGAGTGTTTAGATGGTTCTTTTACTTTGTCCATCGGTTTCGGGATGATATGTCGTACTCATGTCTAATTGAGTACCCAAAGCGCTTTGTAATGATTGCCGGAATCTGGATGTGAAATGACTGTCACGATCCGAGATGATAGATATTGGCACGCCATGCCGAGAGACTATTTCTTTGATGTACAACCTTGTAAGGTTTTCCATACTATATGTCTCTCGGGTAGGGATAAAATATGCGGATTTGGTAAGGCGATCGACTATGACCCAGATTGTGTCATGTCCGTTTGAGGTTTTGGATAGTTTTGTGACGAAATTCATCGTTATTCTCTCCCACTTCCACATAGGAATCTTCGGTTGTATCAGTAAGCCGGATGGCTTCTGACATTCAGCTTTAACTCTAGAGCATGTTAAACATTTGCCAACATATTCAGCGATGATTGCCTTCATGTTAGGCCACCAATAGAGTTTCTTTAGATCTTGATACATCTTGTCAGAACCTGGGTGAATGGAATACTTTGATTTATGAGATTCATGCAAGATCAAGTCCCTCAGATCACCAAAGAGTGGTAACCAACTTTGATTCTTGATACATCGAGTTCCATCAAGATGTATTTCAAATGCTTTGTCCATTCCTTGTAAGTTCTCAGCTTTGATGCTCTCTTCTTTGATTGCCTCAATTTGGGCTTCGAGGATTTGTGATGGTAATTTTAGGTGAAGAGTCATAACTAATGCTCTAACTCGGAGTGATTTGATTCGTTCCTTCCGGCTTAAAGCATCTACTACAATATTTACCTTTCCAGGATGGTAGCGAATCTCACAATCGTAATCTGCGAGCAATTCTAACCAACGGCGTTGTCTCATGTTCAACTCTTTCTGATCAAGGATATGCTGAAGACTTTTATGATCAGTAAACACAGTACATTTTGTGCCATACAGATAGTGTCTCTAAATTTTAAGAGTGAACACTACTGCTCCTAATTCGAGATCATGTATGGTATAGTTTTCTTCATTAGGCTTGAGTTGTCGGGATACATATGCAATAACTTTTTCTCTTTGCATTAACACCGCTCCTAGACCTTGGAGTGATGCATCACAGTAAACGACAAAGTCATCATTTCCTTCTGGTAATGCTAAGATTGGAGCTTCACACAATTTTTGTTTTAGCACTTGAAAAGCTGACTCCTGGTTTTCTCCCCATATATACTTCTTGTTTTTCTGGGTTAATTCAGTTAAAGATTTTGCAATCTTCAAAAAATCTTTGATAAATCTACGATAATAGCCGGTGAGTTCTAAGAATTGGCGTACTTCTGTGGGTGTGGTAGGAGGTGCCCAATTCTTAACTGCTTTAATCTTGGCGGGGTCAACGTGAATTCCTTGACTGTCAATCACGTGCCCAAGAAACTACACGATACTAATCCAGAAATCACATTTGGAGAACTTGGCATCCAATTTCTCCTTTTTGAGTAATTCTAAGATTATTCTCAGCTGATTCTGCTGTTCTTCTTTATTACGAAGTGTAGATATGAATAGCTGTAATGAACACTTATTCAAATTTCATTCCTGTATGGTTTACACACACGTTCATTGAGATACCATGAATAAGCAAGGTGCATTGGTTTTTGTAACTAAATGCATCACTTGGAATTCATAGTGTCCGTATCTCGTTCTGAAAGCAGTCTTGGAAATATCTTCATCCCTAACTCTCAGTTGATGATAGCCTGATCTTAAGTCAATCTTCGAGTAGCACTCGAACCTTGAAGTTGGTCCAATAAATCATCGATCCTGGGTAATGAATAACGATTCTTTATGGTATGTTTATTCAACTCCCGATAATCGATACACATTCTGAAAGATCCATCTTTCTTTCTAACAAATAAGACAGGAGCTCCCCAGGGCGAAGTACTTGGTCGGATAAAACCTCGGTCTGCTAACTCTTGTAGTTGGTTAGATAGTTCCTGCATTTCTAAAGGAGATAATCTATAAGGTGCTTGGGCTACTGGTGTCGCTCCTGGAATCAAATCAATTTGAAATTCTATTTGACGAACAGGAGGAAGGCCGGGTAAATCTTCAGGAAAAACTTCTAGGAATTCTCTAACTACTAGGATATCTTCTAGTCTTTTATCGTCTGACTTCTTCTCCATTACTTGAACTATGAAAACTTGATAACCTCAGGATATATATCTTTCGGTTTTTATATTGGATATGAGATTTAGTCGGGTTTTACTTCGGTCACCTCGGATGATCAAAGTTTCACCGTTGATAGGAATGTGGGCGACTTTCTCGTCAAAGAGAATTTTGGCATGATACTTGGACAACCAGTCCATACCGATGACAACGTCAAAACTACCGAGTTTAATCGGCATGAGATCAATTTCGAAAGGTTGGTTTAACAAAGTCAAGGTGCAATCATACCATGTTCTAAGGTTGCATGCGCTCGAGAGGGAGCTCATCTGAGTGATTCAAAATAACATCGATCTGCTCCTCATGGCGTGCATAAGACATGTCTGGAGCGCCATGATAATTCTCTCCAATCTCAAATACTTGAGGCGGAGCAGAAGAATCAGTATAGGAGGATGATAGGAAACGGACTCGTTTCTGAGGTGGTAAAATCTCCTCAGGAAGAAAGAAATATTAGGGATAAACATTGGTGATGGTGGTAACACAGGAGATAGAGGCAAAATAGTTGGTGGAGCAATAAGAGCTTATGGTGGAATAAGTGATTCATTACTAGTAGCATTATATGCTTGCATGACCTTCATATATGGATCATCGTGGAAAGGTAAGATGGCTAATGAGGCCAAAAGATACTTAGATAAATCATCTGGAGGATTAGGAGAGGTGTTTCTCAATGAGGCTGGGGAATAGTCCGGTGAAGCCGGGGTATAGTCAGGAGTACGCGTAGAGGAAAAAGCATCCTCAATATCATAATCAGATGGGACGATAACAGGGTAGATATAGTCGGAAGTGTTGGAAGACATATTTCTGAAACAACCCAGTGGAAAAATAACATAAGTTATTTATATAATAGTATAATAGTTATGTATCATTTACATACTATTCGGGAAATGCAGTGGCACGGAGGACTTTCTTAGAGGGAAAAAGTAGTTATAGTTAAGGTTTTAACCTTGTTATCTATAACCGTGGCTCTCGATACCAATCTGTAACACCCCCATATTTGACATATAGCAGCGAAAGCTAATTTGGGGTATTACTTCATGAATCATAGTCACAATAATAGAAATAGACTCAAAAGAGACGTTTTTAAAAGATAATTTATCATTCATTATTCATCAGAGTTTTTACAAACGGAGGTCCCTTAATACATTTCAAAATATAAAGTTGAATGATAACAGGTTTGGACGTCCTCATGTCCAATGCCACTCTGTGCCATAAGATGCTCAGTTACCTGAGATAAACATGCTTAAAAGTCAACACAAAGGTTGAGTGAAATTCAAAGGTTTTAAGTTATAATAGTTGAATACAAGTTCAATAGTGGGTTACGTTGTTATACACCCATAGTTTGTAATAATTGTAATTGCATTTACAATTATCATAGTAAACAGTATTATTGCATTTAATCTCATGACACCAACACGTTAACATGAAATCACCGTAGTGACATTGGGGAGGAACCTAAGCCCTCATGAAAGGAAACTTGCCAAAGTTACCCATTATAATCAAATATAGTGCTATTGGTACCAAAAGTATATGCACACCAACGGGTGTCGTCACACCCCGATAGATCTATCCACAATATTTGCGTTCACTCGCAAAAGACTAATGGTTCATGATTAAGAAATATTGGCAGCGCAGGCAAACTTAGGCAATAATATATCCGGATAGCATACAGTTGAAAAAACACTTGTATTCATGGTTTATAGCTTGTATCTCCCCACGGTGTTTAGAAAACATGTAAAAGTGGGACTATGAACTCACCATATCAAGGTAGTTGATTTATTTGAAATTTAATTCAAATAGGAGGAAACAGCCTCGTCACGCAACCTGGGGTAATATGTCAAGTCTCAGTTTGATTGTTTGATATTCCAAACTTTATTTCATAAAGTTTAACGGTTTTTGGTTTGATAACTTGTGAAAATATCGTATCACTGTTCAGGCTATCATAATCCAGAGGTCATGTAGTAAATATTTGAGGAGCTAGGACACTTTAAATCGTAAATCCAGCAACTCGTCAAAAAGTCTACCCAAATGAAACCTCTCATATGAAATTCCCTAGTAACGTGATATGTTATAGATTAAATGATAAGATTTTATCATTTTAGGTTTCTTCAAAAGCTAGTGGAAGATAAATTATGTTATATTTATAACATAATTGTTTTATAGCGTTTCGATCGATGAATGATAACGACAATTGTGTCGGGTTTTAATAAAATCGAGTCTTATAATATTTAAATATATTTTTATAATTTAGATAAAAATATTATATTTTATACCTTTAAGAATGCAAATTGACAATATATAGCCTTGGTTTATATATATTTACAAAGTTAATCCTTTTAATATAACTTTTAAAATCTTTAAACCTTTAAATTTCAAGTATGACAAAATAAACCCCTGAAGTTTAACTCTAGAATAATTACAATTTCAGCCCCTCTATTTATAAGTTTCAAGAATTTACAATATATACCCCTTTGCATGAGAACATTTGCGAATTTAGTCCAAAAACCACAATATTGATATGTTTGATTTAGAAATCAATTTTGCAGGTTATAGCTTATTAGAATAAGCTAAAATAAGTTAAGTTTACGAGCTTATAGCTTATCAAAAGAGCTTGTTGGCTTAAAAATTCAAAATGGATTTGTTTGGTTTAGGAAAACCAAATCGTGTGGATTTATGGTTCAAGGCTTAAACAATAGGGCTTACACATGATCTAATAAAGCTAATGAAAGATCTAAAATGAAGCAAGAGCTTATAGAGCAAGT
The DNA here is from genome assembly GCA_026074375.1 of Tanacetum coccineum. Classification (NCBI taxonomy): domain Eukaryota; kingdom Viridiplantae; phylum Streptophyta; class Magnoliopsida; order Asterales; family Asteraceae; genus Tanacetum; species Tanacetum coccineum. Next base: position 23,670 of record BQNB010020963.1, on the reverse strand, counting down.
GTAATGACTTACAACTTGAAAATGGGTCAAAATTAGGGTTTTGGGTTCGTACGCCTAGGAAACGAGTTTCAAAGCTTCTCTTTCTTGATTCTTGGCTTCTAAGGGCCTGGTATCTTCTTATACTTCTGCTAGGGCTTGGGTTGGACTTGTTTAGAGCCTCATTTGTGTGTGTGTTGAGTTTTAGAGATGAATTGAAGAGTATGTATGTATGCGTGTATATATAGTGGTAGGAAAGGAGTAATGGCCAAGTTTTCTTAAAGTAGGCACCAAGTAAACTTGGTGTGGTAGCAAGGGCTATCATGGGTGACTAAGGAGGGATAGGGAAGTATCTATTCAAGGTGTAGGAGGTGGTGTTGGTTTAAAAATCAAAGGAGGTGACAAGGATAAGTTTTCTTGGTGCACAAGGGTGGTGATGGAGGTGGTAGGGTGCTAGGTTGTACTGAAGGTGGTGGTGAGGTCATGGTTCTTGAGGTGCTAGCTTACTTAGAATTAGGTTTAGAAGTAGTTTAGGGGTGGCAAGTTCATGGCTGTTTTTGGACAGCCAACATCGATCCCGGTAAAATGGTTGTCATTTACAAATCGTAATTCCGATTAAGCTCAAACTAGTGAGCATGGTTAGATATTTGAGTCCTCTACAATTTTTAGTTTTACATATTTAGGGGTCACTATACAAAAATTTAGAGATATCCATTTACTATAGGTGTGCAGAATCTGCGCACTTTTGCCATTTCGGCTACAACTAATTCATCCGACATCGAATCGGGTTAAGTCAACTGGAAAAATGATCACAAGACATAGGGCTACAACCTATTTTTTTTACTTAATACCCAAAGCCTATTGATTTTTCCTAGATCCTATGTTTTATCAACGTATCAGATTCTGAAAACTATAAACTAGTTTAAGGGTGTAACAGGTTTGCTAGGGTTTTTGGGTTTAGGATTAGGGTTTAGGTTTTAGGGTTAGTGTATGACTAGTTAAGGTTAGGGTTTAAGAGAAAAGTGTGCATTGAAAGCTTGTAACATGTGCTTAAAAGGTGGTACAAAATTCCTAAAGAAATGGAGGGAAAATGAGCTCATTTGAATTCTATGCATAGTCGAATTGTACTTTGAGCTTTAGGGAGTTGTACCAAGGTTTAGGAAGGAATTAATATTCAAAAATTATGCATTGTACACTTGTACACATGATTTGATAGCTTGTACATTTATTTAATATGTAAACATTACATGAGGTGAGGGTTTTAATATAAACGTTAGCGTTTAAGGTCCGTTTGGTAATAACGTTTTGAAAAGTACGTTAAATTGATAATGTACTTGGTAAAATGATATTAGAACATAGACTTGACATATTAGGATGTTTAAATGATATAAACATAGTTATAGTTGGCATTGATAGGTTGCGTGAGCTCGTTTACTTTGGTTATGCAAGTTACGTTGCATAAAGAGTAGAATAAAGCAAAAATATTCCTGTGAAAATGGTTGTACTTAATTTAATAAGTAGATATTACATTGATGAAAATTGTAGGTTGTTATAGTCTCCCTCCCTTAAAAGAAATCTCGTCCCGAGATTTAGTTGGATGCAGGAGTGGTGTTTGAGAATAGATGGGGATACTTAACACGGATTTGATCTTCACATTCCCATGTAAATTCTGGTCCTCTCTTAGAGTTTCATCTTACTTTGACTATAGGGATACGACTTTGTTTTAGTTGTTTGACTTCTCGATCCATGATTTCTACGGGTTCTTCCACAAAGTTGAGCTTATCATCAAGCTAAAGTTCTTTCATTGGAATGACAAGGGATTCGTTAGATAGGCATTTCTTTAGATTAGAAACATGGAAAGTACTATGGACATTACTAAGCTCTTTAGGAAGCTCTAGTTTGTATGCCACTGGGCCAATCCGTTCAAGGATTTTGGATGGTCCAATGTACCGAGGGTTAAGCTTTCCTTACTTTCCAAAATGAATGACACCTTTACGAGGTGATACTTTCAACATAACACGATCTCCAACTTGAAATTCTAATGGTTTTCGCCTTATATTGGCATAACTTCTCTGCCGGTCTCTTGCAGCTTGCAAGCGTTGTCGGATTTGAACTATTTTCTCGGTGGTTTCATGGATTATTTCTGGTCCCGTAAGTTGAACATCTCCAATTTCGGCCTAGCAGATAGGTGATATGCACTTTCAACCATAAAGTGCCTTGAATGGTGCTGCCTTAATACTAGTATGGTAACAGTTATTGTAGGAAAATTCCACCAATGGTAAGTGTCTTTCTCATCCTTTTCCAAAATATATAACACAAGCTAGAAGCATATCTTTAAGTGTTTGGATGGTTCTTTCACTTTTTCTATCGGTTTCGGGATGATATGTCGTACTCGTGTCTAATTGAGTACCCAAAGCGCTTTGTAATTATTGCCAAAATCTGGATGTGAAATGACTGTCACGATCCAAGATGATAGATATTGGCACACCATGCCGAGAGACTATTTCTTTGATGTACAACCTTGTAAGGGTTTCCATACTATATGTCTCTCGGGTAGGGATGAAATGTGCGGATTTGGTAAGGCGATCGACTATGACCCAGATTGTGTCATGTCCATTTGAGGTTTTGGATAGTTTTGTGACGAAATCCATCGTTATTCTCTCCCACTTCCACATAGGAATATCTGGTTGTATCAGTAAGCCAGATGGCTTCAGACATTCAGCTTTAACTCTAGAGCATGTTAAACAGTTGCCAACATATTCAGCGATGATTGCCTTCATGTTAGGCCACCAATAGAGTTTTTTAGATCCTGATACATCTTGTCAAAACCTGGGTGAATGGAATACTTTGATTTATGAGATTCATGCATGATCAAGTCCCTCAGATCACCAAAGAGTGGTAACCAACTTTGATTCTTGATACATCGGGTTCCATCAGGACGTATTTCAAATGCTTTGTCCATTCCTTGTAAGTTCTCAGCTTTGATGTTCTCTTCTTTGATTGCCTCAATTTGGGCTTCGAGGATTTATGATGGTAATTTTGAGTGAAGAGTCATAACTAATGCTCTAACTCGGAATGGTTTGATTCGTTCCTTCCGGCTTAAAGCAACTGCTACAACATTTTCCTTTCCAGGATGGTAGCGAATCTCACAATCGTAATCTGCGAGCAATTCTAACCAAAGGCGTTGTCTCATGTTCAACTCTTTCTGATCAAGGATATGCTGAAGAATTTTATGATCAGTGAACACAGTACATTTTGTGCCATACAGATAATGTCTCCAAATTTTAAGAGCGAAAACTACTGCTCCTTATTCGAGATCATGTGTGGTATAGTTTTCTTTATTAGGCTTGAGTTGTTGGGATACATATGCAATAACGTTTTCTCTTTGCATTAACACCGCTCCTAGACCTTGGAGTGATGCATCACAGTAAACGACAAAGTCATCGTTTCCTTATGGTAATGCTAAGATCGGAGCTTCACACAATTTTTGTTTTAGCAGTTGAAAAGCTGACTCTTGATTTCTCCCCAGATATACTTCTTGTTTTTCTAGGTTAATTCAGTTAAAGATTTTGCAATCTTAAAAAAATCTTTGATAAATCTACGATAATAGCCGGTGAGTCCTAAGAATTGGCGTACTTCTGTGGGTGTGGTAGGAGGTGCCCAATTCTTAACTGCGTTAATCTTGGCGGGGTCAACATGAATTCCTTGACAGTCAATCACGTGCCCAAGAAACTACACGATACTAATCCAAAAATCGCATTTGGAGAACTTGGCATACAATTTCTTCTTTTTGAGTAATTCCAAGATTATTCTCAGGTAATCTGCGTGTTCTTCTTTATTACAGGAGTAGATAAGAATATCATCAATGAACACTATTACAAATTTATCCAAGTATGGTTTACACACACGGTTCATGAGATCCATGAATACCGCAGGTGCATTGGTTAAACCAAATGGCATCACTTGGAATTCATAGTGTCCGTATCTCGTTTTGAAAGTAGTCTTGGAAATATCTTCATCCCTAACTCTCAGTTGATGATAGCCTGATCTTAAGTCAATCTTCGAGTACACACTCGAACCTTGAAGTTGGTCTAATAAATAATCGATCCTGGGTAATGGATAACGATTCTTTATGGTAAGTTTATTCAACTCCCGGTAATCGATACACATTCTGAAAGATCCATCTTTCTTTTTAACAAATAAGACAGGAGCTCCCTAGGGCGAAGTACTTGGTCGGATAAAACCTCAGTCTGCTAACTCTTGTAGTTGGTCAGATAGTTCCTGCATTTCTGAAAGAGCTAATCTATAAGGTGCTCGGGCTACTGGTGTCGCTCCTGGAATCAAATCGATTTGAAATCTATTTGACAAACAGGAGGAAGGCCGGGTAAATCTTCAGGAAAAAATTCTAGGAATTCTCTAACTACTGGGATATCTTCTAGTCTTTTCTCGTCTGACTTCTTCTCCATTACTTGGACTATGAAAACTTGACAACCTCAGGATATATATCTTTTGGTTTTTATATAGGATATGAGATTTAGTCGGGTTTTACTTCAGTCACCTCGGATGATCAAAGTTTCGCCGTTGATAGGAATGTGGACGACTTTCTCGTCAAAGAGAATTTTAGCATGATACTTGGACAACCAGTCCATACCGATGACAACGTCAAAACTACCGAGTTTAATCAACATGAGATCAATTTCGAAAGGTTTGTTTAACAAAGTCAGGGTGCAATCATACCATTTTCTAGGGTCGCATGCGCTCGAGAGGGAGCTCATCCGAGTTATTCAAAATAACATCGATCTGCTCCTCATGACGTGCGTAAGACGTGTCTGGAATGCCATGATAATTCTCTCCAATCTAAAATACTTGAGGCGGAACAGAAGAATCAGTAGAGGAGTATGATAGGAAACGAGCTCGTTTCTGAGGTGGTAAAATCTCCTCGGGAAGAAAGAAATCTTGGGGATCAAACATTGGTGATGGTGGTAACACTGGAGATAGAGGCAAAATAGTTGGTGGAACAATAAGAGCTTGTGGTGGAATAAGTGATTCATTACTAGTAGCATTATATGCTTGCATGACCTTCATATATGGATCATCGTGGAAAGGTGAGATGGCTAATGAGGCCAAAAGATACTTAGATAAATCATCTGGAGGATTAGGAGAGGTGTTTCTCGATGAGGCTGGGGAATAGTCCGGTGAAGCCGGGGTATAGTCAGGACTACGCGTAGAGGAAAAAGCATCCTCAATATCATAATCAGATGGGACGATAACAGGGTAGATATAGTCAAAAGTGTTAGAAGACATATTTCTGAAACAACCCAGTGGAAAAATAACATAAGTTATTTATATAATAGTATAATAGTTATGTATCATTTACATAATATTCGGGAAATGCAGTGGCACGGAGGACTTTCTTAGAGGGAAAAAGTAGTTATAGTTAAGGTTTTAACCTTGTTCTCTATAACCGTGGCTCTTGATACCAATCTGTAACACCTCCTAATTTGACATATAGCAGCGGAAGCTAATTTGGGGTATTACTTCATGAATCATAGTCACAATAATAGAAAAAGACTCAAAAGAGACGTTTTTAAAAGATAAGTTGTCATTCATTATTCATCAGAGTTTTTACAAACGGAGGTCCCATAATACATTTCAAAACATAAAGTTGAATGATAACAGGTTTGGACGTCCTCATGTCCAATGCCACTCAGTGCCATAAGATGCTCAGTTACCTAAGATAAACATGCTTAAAAGTCAACACAAAGGTTGAGTGAAATTCACAGGTTTTAAGTTATAATAGTTGAATACAAGTTCAATAGTGGGTTACGTTTTTATACACCTATAGTTTATAATAATTGTAATTGCATTTACAATTATCATAGTAAACAGTATTATTGCATTTAATCTCACGACACCAACACGTTAACATGAAATCACCGTAGTGACGTTGGGGAGGAACCTAAGCCCTCATGAAAGGTAACTTGCCAAAGTTACTCATTATAATCAAATATAGTGCTATTGGTACCAAAAGTATAGGCACACAAACGGGAGTCATCACACCCCGATAGATCTATTGGCAGTGCAAGCAAACTTAGGCAATAATATATCAGGATAGCATACAATTGAAAAAACACTTGTATTCATGGTTTATAGCTTGTATCTCCCCACGGAGTTTAGAAAACATGTAAAAGTGGGACTATGAACTCACCTTATCAAGGTAGTTGATTGATTTGAAATTTAATTCAAATAGGAGGAAACGACCTCGTCACGCAACCTGGGATAATATGTCAAGTCTCAGTTTGATTGTTTGATATTCTAAACTTTATTTCATAAAGTTTAAGTGTTTTTGGTTTGATAACTTGTAAAAATATTGTATAACTGTTCAGGCTATCATTATCTAGAGGTCATGTAGTAAACATTTGAGGAGCTAGGACACTTTAAATCGTAAATCCAGCAACTCGTCAAAAAGTCCTACCCAAATGAAACCCCTCACATGAAATTCCCTAGTAACGTGATACGTTATAGATTAAATGATAAGATTTTATCAATTTAGGTTTCTTCAAAAGCTAGTGGATGATAAGATATGTTATATTTATAACATAATTGTTCTATAGCGTTTCGATCGATGAATGATAACAACAATTGTGTCGGGTTTTAATAAAATCGAGTCTTTTAATATTTAAATATATTTTTATAATTTATATAAAAGTATTATATTTTATACCTTTAATGTAACACCCCCAAATTTGGGTCGCAGCGGAATAAGGGCCCGGGGCGTGTTACTTCATAGATCAATAACACAAGATATATATAGAACGACCAAAAAGTTGTTTTAAAATTGATACATTGGATTTAACAAATATTTGATACAAATAGCCCGAAGCTTTAACTTGTTCCTTATTATTATTACAAAGATACTGGTTCATAACACATGAGTTTTCCAAAACATAATACAACCATATCTTTAGCATGACTTCCTAAAAATCACCAATGTATCCTTGGCACCTTATGCTTATTAATCTCCTGAAAACATTGCTTTAAAACGTCAACAATAATGTTGGTGAATTCATAGGTTTGATAAATCATAATATGCAGGACCGCAAGACTTTTCCCGTGATAATGCAACACATGCAGACATCACAAAACCAAGCTCAACAATCTTTCTCGCAATATTATATATATTGCAATTTCTGCCCGATTAGATGTTTAACCCAAAACATCCCCAAATCTCGACATGCTATACGTTCGTTGCCGGTGATAGCTAGTCACCCGAACGGGGAGGTCGTTTCCCCAAATAGATCTAGTCATAACATTCGCGCTCACATAATGTAATTAACAACTACATCTATGTAACAATTGACAGTTCATGATAATCAACTTGGGTTTATCGCTACTTAGGCAAACATTGTATATCAATTTAAAATATCCACTTGCGTACCAATTTAAAAAACATAGATTGTTTCCACCCCAAGTTATACAATCATTGAAATCGTAAAAATATGGGGCTATGAACTTACCTTGAGTTCTGATAATCCAATATCACGATAATGGCGTCACGCAAATCGCTCAGATGCAACCTATTTAAATTAAGGTCGTATAAGTACCATGTACTTGATTAACTAACATATATACAGGTCTATGTTAGTTAATCATACATATCGTTCAGGTATAGAATTAAGAGGTCATGTAGTGTACGCTGAGGATTTAGGACACTTTAAATCGTAAAATCCAGCAGCTCGTCCGAGACGCCACGAAAGACGGCCTCAATTATGATAAAACTCTTAGTACTATAGTACTTGATAACACATATAATTCTATTATAGCTCTATACATCTAATGGTTTTTTCGTATTAAAATTACGTTTAATAAGTAAAAAGTTTATAATTTCCTTGTAGTAAATATAGCATTACATTTTGCGGTTTAAGACCGATTTTGACGTTTTTTTTTTTCTTTTCGGAATCGTTGTGAAATGTATTATCTTTATAAAAATATATTATATGTTACGTTTATACAATTTGGACAAGAATGTTTGCCTTGACTTTCTTAGTCCTTTTTGGCCTTGGTTTTCTATTTTACCACTTTTAACTTTTTACCAAAGTCCTTACACTTTCTATATATCATACTATCATTTATATATTATGTCTATAGGTCCATTAAAGTCTTTTGTCCAAAAGTTTTACAAGCTTTCATAATACCATAATAAGTCATGACTTTTCATTCTTTATTCATTTTTATTATAAGTTCATACTATAGCCATTTCTTTTATAAACCATAAGTGTATAAGTTTTTCATCTGATGTTAACTCCATGTAAATGATCTTATAACATCAAATAAGTCATAATTACCCTTAACATGTATTGTATTTCTTTAACTTGAAAATAATTAAGAAACTATTCAACCCTATTTATACTTAGAATCATTTTTCACAAATATAACATAGGTACATCTTTTCTTCATCCTTTTTTAACCTGATATAAGTAATTCCAACACACATATATTAAAAAGTGTTCTAAAATGATCATTTCAAGATTAAACTTATTTTCATTGATAACAATCCTAAATGGTGATTCAAACTAATAATAGAAAAAATATATGCATAGAATAAAAAACTATAAGAACTAAAGGGTTTTAGTAGACCTTGATGATGTTATGATGATGATGAACAAGTATTCTAAACCCTTGTCTTTAGATAGAACTCCAAAGCTTGCCAATGAAAAACCCTTGCTTTCCAAGATAAAATCTAGTTTCATTTTTTGGATTAATACTTGAAACAAGGTAATCCCATGCTTGGAAACACTAGAAGTATATTAGGATGAATGTTGTTATAGATGTGTATAGGTTTGTAGAAAAATTTTTTATGGATTTTGGGTCTTGGTGGTGTTTCTTGCGTGGCCTTAAAGAGAAATCGTGAGTGGCGGTAGGAAACACACTATGATTGTTGTCTTGTCCGGAGTAGAGGAGTTTTAACTAACTAGAGAGGAGGTCGGAAATTGAAGTGATGGGAGGAAGGAACTTTGTGTGCGAGGATAGCACCCGGGGGAGTGGTTGGAGGAAGTTGGTGGAAGGTGGTATGGAAAGGAGGGATGATGTGTGTTAGTGTTGTTTTCTTAGAGGTAGATGATTGAGTCGTGTTATTTTTTGAGCGAACACCTGCGCTCTAGTAAAACGGAGGAAGCGATTTGGAAAGGGAGGGTTGGGAGAGGAGAGTGAGGAGAGAGGGAAGAGGATGAGGGAAGGAGAGGACCGGATAGGCGGAGGATTGAGGAACAGAGAGGATATGGAGTTCCCTTGAGTTCGAGTGTCTTTCTAACAGGGATGGACTTGGTTGTGTGAGATCGTCCGAGGAATCTGTATGTATGAGGAGTGAGAAGACAGAGATGATGGTGGACCAAGTCTGATTGAAGGACGGAAGAGAGGATTTGAGTTTGATTATTAGCTAATGTATGCTGTGTGTTTCTTATCTCTTGCAATATAGGGTCTATATAAGTGAAGGACTAGTCATAAGCAATGAAAACAAAGGACAAAGGGACTATGGACTAAGGGGGGGGAGGGGGCGCGGCAAGATGAGGGTGGTGTGGGGATAAGTTGGTCATTGCCATATTTGTACTTGGGTTATGGTCTTTTTCTCACTGTCTTATGTACTCTAGGTCTTTATTATTATGTCCTAATGTCTTCCCAGATAGTAGGGATCATCCCATAGATTTGTTGGTTTTTTTTTGGTTTTTTATGAAAGTTGGTATTTGTATAGAGGACCCCTCTGACGAGTCCCATATTTGGATTGAAGGGGGCTCGATTACCAAAATGAAATCACGAAGAAAACCAATAGAACACCAGAACTAAAAACAAAAAAAGGAACCCTCTAAAAACTAATCGCTTCTTTTCGAAGGTCGTCGAGCCGCATAATAAATTGTAATCGACAATCTAATCTGAGAGAGAAGATCATACAATTACATGATTTTATGCAGCGAATGGGCTTCGACAAAGAATTGAGGAACGATTAGATTAAAGAGGAGGTTAAGTGAGGCGTTTGATCCCGCCAAAGGTGACGCCGGTGGAGGCGCCGACAAGAAGATGAGGTAAATTATATCGTAGAAAAGTTTTGGTGGTTCCGGGTATGCCTAAATGCAATTTATCGCGAAACGTATACACTTTACGTATCCGATAAAAATAAAATGAACAAAGTTAATAATTATCCTCAAAATAATTACTTAACCCTTGCTTGATGTAAACATTTAATTGTTTGGTTCCCGTTTACATTAAACGCTAATTTTTAGCTTACGCGATTTAAACTTAATTCATGAAATCACAAGCAAACGCGTACGACACTAAAAATAAGTTGTAGATTTATCGATGTCATCAATGACTTGAAAACACAGGGTGTTATAGAATTCCCTCGTTAAACGAGCCTTGTCCTCAAGGCTCACGATGCAGCACTTGACGACGGTGTGGTCTTGGTGAAGAGGTGTGGGTATTTCTTCTTTAATTGGTCTTCACGTTCCCACGTGAACTCATGACCTCTCTTGGAGTTCCATCGAACCTTGACTAATGGGATCCGACTTCGCTTCAACCGTTTAACTTCATGGCTCACTATTTCTAATGGTTCCTCAACGAAATGAAGCTTGTCATCAAGATGAAGTCCATCTAATGGAATGGCTAAAGGTTCGTCGGCATGACACTTTTTCAGGTTGGACACATGAAATGTATTATTATAGATTTTCTTGCATTAGGGGTATTTTGGTAATTTTACACTTATTGAAATTTTTAGGTTTTACACCTTGAAAGGTCCAACATACCTAGGGTTTAACTTCCCCCGTTTGCCAAAACGTACAACCCCTTTCCAAGGCGAAACTTTAAGCATAACTTTATCCCCGACTTGGAATTCCATTGGTTTACGCTTCAAGTCAGCGTAACTCTTCTGTCGATCACGAGCGGCTTGCATCCTTTGCTTGATCTGAATGATTTTCTCAGTGGTCTCTTGAATTAGTTCTGGACCGAGGATTTGAGCTTCTCCAACTTCAGTCCAACAAACAGGTGAACGACACTTCCGACCATAAAGTGCTTCAAATGGTGCGGCCTTGATGCTAGCATGATAGCTATTGTTATATGAGAACTCGACTAATGGCAAATGGTTAACCCAACCCTTTCCAAAGTCGATTGCACAAGCACGCAACATATCCTCGAGAGTTTGAATGGTCCTCTCGCTTTGCCCGTCTGTTTGTGGATGGTACGCAGTACTCATATCCAAATTAGTACCCAAAGCGTTCTGAAGTGACCTCCAGAAATTGGATGCGAATCTCGGGTCACGATCGCAAATGATTGAGACGGGTATCCCATGCCTCGTGACCACCTCCTTTAGGTACAATCTTGCAAGTTTATCCAAAGGATCGGTCTCTCTCATTGGTGTGAAGATCGCAGACTTAGTGAGTCGGTCAACGATCACCCAAATTGTGTCATAGCCTTGAGACGTCTTAGGAAGCTTCGTGACAAAATCCATGGTGATGTTATCCCACTTCCATTCGGGTATCTTGGGTTGTATCAACAAACCTGATGACCTTTGAATGTTTCCAGAGCCTTGACCTTAGCATAGTCAAACACACATGCTAACATAGTGAGCGATGTCTGGCTTCATATTGGGCCACCAATAAAGCATCTTCTAATCTTGGTACATCTTGTCAGAACACCGATGTATAGATATTTTGATTTGTAGACTCGTAAGCATGACACCGTGCCGCAATTGCCATAACAAGGTAGCCAACCCAGCCATTGAGGCAAGGGTTTCGCATCCGTACGTTCCAAACATTTCCCGTCCTAATCGCCTCTGGATATTTAGCGTTTTCAACTAACATTCCTCCAACATCTTCATTCTTGATGTTCTCTGGTTTTCGTGCTTCGGTCTGAACCTTCAAGATTTGTTTGGGAAGGTCCAAACTAATAGTCATAACTAAGGCTCGAACTCTTAACGGTGGGTCACATTCTTCCTGCTCAAAGCAATCAGCAACGACATTGCTTTTCCCGGTGAAACGTATATCGCAATCGTAATCACTAAGCAACTCTAAAACCATACGCGTTGTCTCATTGTTTAGTTCCTTCAGATCAAAGAATTTGTTGTACAGCTCTTGTGATCAGTGAACACAATACACTTTGTTCCGTACAGATAGTGCCTCTAAATCTTCAGAGCGAACACTACTTGCTTCCAAGATCCAAATCATAGTTGTATAGTTCTTCTCATGAATTTTTAACTGCGTGATGCATAAAAATCACCTTTTTCTCTTTGCATCAACACAGCACCCAAACCCTTCTTTGGAAGCGTCAGAAAAGGGTGACAGGTATGCGATGAAATCTTCCACCGCTTCCTTCAGGAAATGCAAGGATTGGTGCACTGCACAACTTTGCTTCAACTTTGAAAAGCTGCTTCTTTGTTTATCGCCCCCCCTTAGACTTGACCTTGCTTTTTGATAACTTATCATTGGTTTGGCGATCTTTGAAAACCTTCAATGAATCTTCGATAATACCCAGCAAGACCTAAAAATTAACGAATCTCTGTTGGTGACTTAGGAGATGGTCCAATCTTATTGATCAATCTTGCTGTAATCCACATGAATTCCTTCACTATTGATCACGTGACCGAGGAACTGTACTATTGGAATCCAAAATTCACATTTGAAAATTTGGCATACAACCCTCTTTCTTAAGGCAACTCTAAGATAAGCTTAAGGTGCTCTTCGTGTTTCTTTCTGTTACTACGAATATATCAAAATATCGTCAATAAAGACAATCACTAGATTTTAACCAGATATGTTTGCATACCACGATTCATAAGTGTCCATGAATAACGGCCAGGAGCTGTTTGTCCAAACTAAACGGCATAACTTGAAATTCGTAAATAGCCGTAACTAAAGATTCTGAATTTAGTATATTGAAATGAGCATCGATTCTTGAACCCTCATTTGTGAAAAACCTACCTTTAAGGTACGATCTTCGAGTAGACACTCGACCCTTGAAGCTGATCAAATAAATCATCAATTCTTATCTGGGGAGTGGATAACGGTTCTTCACTGTCAGTTTGTTTAGTTCCCGATAGTCAATGCACATCCGAAATGATCCATCCTTCTTTTTGACAAACAGGACCGGAGCTCCCTAAGGTAAGGAACTGGGTCTTATAAAGCCCTTTTGTCGGATAGCTCTTTCAGTTGTCTCAGAAAACATCTTTCATTTCGGAAGGCGCCATCGATATAAGGTGCCCTGAGCTACAGGTGCAGCACCAGGTACCAAATCAATTTTTGAAAACTCCACTTTCGATCAAGGAAGGACCGGCAAGTCTCAGGAAATACATCAGGAAAGTATTGAACTTGGGTACGCCCACAAGTCGCTTCTTCTCTGACATTGTCTTCAACCTCCTCTCTGTGACATGTGCCAAAAGATAGGAAATCCTTTTCCAAGATTTAACTTCTGCGTTTTATGCACGAAATGATGTTTAATCGTGTTCACATTCCCTGGTTACTACTTCCGATCACCGTGTATGATTAAGGTTAATTTTCTCCAGGGATGCGAACAATCTCTCGGCACACACATGACCGCATTGGGTACTTGCCAACCAATCCATGACCGATTATAGCATCAAAACTACAAAGTTGTACCAGTGCATTAAAGTTTATGTTGAATTGGTGGTTAGGAAGTTTAATGTGGCAACCCATTTTTGTTTTTTTATTTTTTAAATTTTTTTAAAAGGATAGTATTTAACCTATTATCTCGCCATCAGCTAGTACGATCATCATAATAGTGATCTAGGTAATGGCGTGATGTCAATTTGGAGCTAAATACAGTAGACACAAAACATCGAACGGCACCCCGTATCAAAAAAGATAAAAGCAATAGCGGTTATATAGAAAACGTACCCGCAACGACGTTGTCTGGGTTTGACCCCATCCCGCTTTCCAACCACATACACCGTCGCAGGATGCCCTGTCATTCCCAGCTTGAATACCACGGTTCATTTTTTCTTAGTTTTGGGACAGTTCTTCTAAAATGTCCTTGAGCTCCGCACTCTAGCAAACCGGTTCCCTTCTGTTTATTGTGTTTGTTTAGTTTATTGCGGTTCTTGTTGTTGTTGCGGTTGTTATTGTTGTTATTGTTGTTTGTTGTCATTTGCATGCCGGCTTCTACAGTCTCTGGTCAATGGCCAACCCTCTGCAGTTTATTGCAACCTAGGTGGACAGGACCCTTCGTGATTGAAATTACACTTGAACATAAGGTTTAGACCCGGCGTAATGATTGCCTGTCACTATAGCCTGCAGTGTAGGCAGCTTGTGTTCTGCCATCTTATCTGTTGGTTTTGATTGTTCGTGAAAGATCATCATACTTTCTTATTCTTTCCTGCCCGTACGTTCACATAGACATGGGTCTTCTCATCATCAACTCAGTTGAAAACCTCGATAGCTCTTGCAATAGGTTTTTTGGCTTTGATGCCTTTACACTGCCATAATTTCATATCGGGCAAGCCACCGAATATACTTTTCAATCTTGTCTATCTTTTCTGGGAACATCCTGGAACACATCAAAGCTAGTTGTTGAAATCGTCGACTATAGGCCACACATCGTGCCCTTGACCTTAAGATTCCACATCTCAGACTCAATCTTCTTGATCTCACCCCTCGGAGCAGTACTGTATCATACACCATTTCCTTCAAGCGTTGCCCAAAGGCATGCATGAAGCTGCTTCGGGTTATTGGGCTTAACATTGGGCATTCCACCATGTAAGAGCATCGGTCTTTAGAGTGCAAGTCGAAATTTAGACTTGACTAGCTGCTGTGCAATTGCTAATACTAAACACAGACTCCATTTTCTTAAACCATCGAGTGAGTTCGACAACTCCCTCAGTGCCTTTGAAGTCCAAAGGTTTGCATTTCAAAAATTCAGAGTAAGAGCATTCGCGAGCAGTTTGTGTTGGCCTTGGTCCTGAAACCATTGCTGTTATAGCGATTCCTCTAACCCTCCTAGCTTCGCTTCACCATTGCGCAGCAACTCCTTGGTCAATTTAAGGCCTGAAGTTTGTGGCCTACAGTATCCAGTTGTGGTGGGTGTCAGCATTTGGGGTTGTGTGACTGGGAGTTGACGACTATCTGTTGTTCTCTTGTGTGCCATTATTATCTTCAATCACAAAAAATACAAACCCGTTAGATTATAAATAACCAACATAACGTGCATTAACAATATGCATCATAAATAAAATAAGATCACATCACACAGTGAAACATACAACCAACACAAGATTGATATAACATAATACATCCATATCCATATATAATCTGGAAATAATCCGATCTTTTGGTACATAAAGATTCCCTATCGCTAGTTTACAAAATGGAAAATCAATATAGAGCCCTACTAGCCGGTGAGTTTACACCGAAATAATAGAGAGTACATACAGAGGTAGCTAATCAGAAATAAAAGATCTATACAGGATAGCTAACCAAAACAAAAGATCTATACAGGATAGCTAACCAAAACAAAAGATCTATAACCCCTGCCAGCAGCTTAGAGTAACCCATAAAAACTAACAGACTACATAGAAGCTACAAATCATAACCAAAGTCTAGGAACGTTCTACCACATGTCCTCACAATGTGCAACGCGTGCTCCAGCCCAGTGCTTGGTACGCATGATGCAGAACAGCAAGAACGTCAAAAGCCGTGGACGCAGCCAAACGAGGCTGACGCACCTCAATCTCAAACACTAGAAACTCGTGCCCTCTAAATGCCCTGCAGTGAGCTTCAGACCTACCAAGGCCTACGGTCTCCATACACTCTGTCGTAAGCAATCTCTCTCTCCTTACATACCTCAATCTCAGCTCTCACCGCTGCAAGATCCTTCTAGGCATCGTGATGTCGTGAGTGAAACTCTGAACTCTCTCTACTACGAACATCTACCTGATAACTGACCCTCATGTTGACCATCTCTAATGGCGGGTCATCATCCTCCTCTTAGTATCTCGAAACCTGGTCTCCCAATATTGTCTACAAGACTGTAAATCGACTCTAGTGCCATAGTGTGTCCTGGCTGTCTCGGCAGCAGCACCCATAACTCTCTCCAACCTCACACTCAGGTCTAGGAGAGTAGTAAGTAGTAGCTCTTCCGAGGGCGGTGTGTCATCCTCGGAATATCAGCTCTGCGGCTCGTAGAGTGGGTGCAGTATGGTAATAGTAATAATGGTGGGGTCCTTGATGGGTGTAAGTGAATGGATGAATTATTATGCTACATTCTCTTCAATCTCAGCCGCGAGGCTCTAGGACTTAGGGTAGAATACATGGAGAACAAAAGGATGGTGGTAGACAAGAGGTTAGGTGCCTCAATCCCAGCATGGCACTAAGTCCTCGAGATGCCAGGCTCCCGGAATTACACTGGTACATGATCTACAGCTCATGGGATCAGGTACATACTCTGGAGAACATGGTGCCTGCCCGTGACTGTCTGGCAGCCTCCACAGAAGATCCTCAATGGGATACTCCATGAATCATGGCCTTAGAGTGAACAAAAGAGGTACCGAGCAGAATCAGCTTGACAATGACTACTGTGACCATCAGAAAATAACATATATGAGTATATTATAATAAGGCTCCTTATTGTATATACGTAATATATTTATAACCACGTATATCAGTTATGAATGCATCTAGTCCAACTAACTAATGCAACAAATATTGTCCCCATAAAAAACCCTTTTATGGAATGCACATGTTGAAAACGGTTATAATCCACAAACAACATTTGACACTGGTTCTCTATAACCTTGGCTCTTGATACCAATCTGTAACACCTCTAAATTGGGTCGCAGCGGAATAAGGGTCCGGGGCGTGTTACTTCATAGATCAATAACACAAGATATATATAGAACGACCAAAAAGTCATTTTAAAACTGATACATTGGATTTAACAAATATTTGATACTAGGTCACGGGAAACAAGATCGGGTCCTTGGTGATCAAACCACATGAAAGAACACATTTTAGTGAGATAGAGAAGAGGAGATGAGAGATGGACATGTTGATATTAGGAGAAAATGGAAGAAGGATACAAACAGACCTTGGACCAATGCCCAAATGGACACATAACCCCACTATGGAAGCCATATAATGGGAATTTAAATGTCCTATACACCTCTAACTATCCATAGTTGGCCTATTCTAGTCCTCGTGTATGTGACTATGATAAAAACAATTGGTAGATTCTGTAATACCGTCACGAAAAAAGTGAATTCCCAACATCTTCCCCCCCACGGGACGATATACAGAATGTACTTACAATAATTTCCTAACAAGTACATAAAGATTAAGAACAAAACATCCAAGAAGCTTCATATGCATATGACCTGTCTTCCTGTGGTGTTTGACTTATCAGACTGCACTCCAACATGAAACCCCCCACCCCCCCACCCCCCCCCCCCCTCATCTTTGGTAGTACTTGGTAGTATAGAAATACTGTAAAAGGCACGGCATGAAGTAAGTAACCCATACACTTCTGGTTAAGGAGAAGCTTCTGAATTAGCTTCCCCCTAATTCGTGCCATATATTCTTGATTTAGAAGCTTTAAAAGCTTCCCCCCAAACTAGCAATGAATCAGCTTCCCCCTAATTCATGCCACATATTCATTATTAGAAGCTTTCAAAGCTTCCCCCCAAACTAGCAATCCTCTCTTGAGCAGTTTCAAAGCTTACATACAAGCTTAGAATAATTAAGTGCACAGCGGAACTGGTAGGATACCACATCAAATATTACTGCTCTTTTTAAGAATAAGCTTAGTGATTGATCGTTTGGGGTAAGCATTATCTGGATCAGCAACGTATCTTCTCACGCTTAAATAATTCTTCTCACACCGCTTCCCCCTGGAAAGTCAAATAATGCATACAAAAGTTCTCAAGATATCACTTCCCCCATGTGTCTGAAGAAATGCCCCCAAAAAGCCATAATTTAAAGCGCTGATATTCTCTGCGGTTATGACATATGTCTTCCCGGCATAGCCTAACTTAAAAAAATTCAAGAAAGATGCTCCATGTCAAGCTTTCAAGAAAAAGAAAGGCACAGGCTCAAGGGTGAATCTTCTCCTTCGCAAAGGCTCAAGGGTAAATCTTCTCCTTCCCCCTTGCTGGTTTCGACACGTCGGAATCAGCAACACCTTGGACGCGCATTTACTTGAGTACTTGTGTGAGGAATAAATTAGCTCAGATCTAACCCGTGAGAATCAATTGCTGATCAAATCTCTACTCATCACCTCTCTCTGGCTATCATTTAACCAACCGTCTTGTAGGCTTTTTGAAGTAACCACTGATGAAGTAAACCAGATATACCAAACTTGAAACTGAAGTAGAATTTTCCGTTCTTGTGACTTAAGCTTGCGCTAATGTTGGAAGAACGGTGTAGAGAATTTGTGCTCCAAGCAAATCTCTAAGTACTCAATACCAGAATTACTGTACAATAATTTTCCTAAACAAGTACAAATGATTTAAGAACAAGAACTTCCATGAAGCTTTCAATGCTGATGACGTCTTCTGTGGTGTTTGACTTCAAGTCTGCACTCCAACATGAATCATCTTTGTAGTACTTTGTAGGAGAAATACTGTAATAGGCACGAACTAAGTAACCCATACACTTCTGGTTAAGGAGAAGCTTCTGAATTAGCTTCCCCCTAATTCGTGCCACATATTCTTGATTTAGAAGCTTTAAAAGCTTCCCCCCAAACTAGCAATGAATCAGCTTCCCCCTAATTCATGCCACATATTCATTATTTAGAAGCTTTCAAAGCTTCCCCCCAAACTAGCAATCCTCTCTTGAGCAGTTTCAAAGCTTACTTACAAGCTTAGAATAATTAAGTGCACAGCGGAACTGGTAGGATACCACATCAAATATTACTGCTCCTTTAAGAATAAGCTTAGTGATTGATCGTTTGGGGTAAGCATTATCTGGATCAGCAACGTATCTTCTCACGCTTGAATAGTTCTTCTCACACCGCTTCCCCCTGGAAAGTCAAATAATGCATACAAAAGTTCTCAAGGTATCACTTCCCCCATTTGTCTGAAGAAATGCACCCAAAAGCCATAGTTTAAAGCGCTGATATTCTCTGCGGTTAGGACATTTGTCTTCCCGGCATGGCCTAACTTAAAAAAATTCAAGAAAGATGCTCCATGTCAAGCTTTCAAGAAAAAGAAAGGCACAGGCTCAAGGGTGAATCTTCTCCTTCGCAAAGGCTCAAGGGTGAATCTTCTCCTTCCCCCTTGCTGGTTTCGACACGTCGGAATCAGCAACACCTTGGACGCGCATTTACTTGAGTACTTGTGTGAGGAATAAATTAGCTCAGATCTAACCCGTGAGAATCAATTGCTGATCAAATCTCTACTCATCACCTCTCTCTGGCTATCATTTAACCAACCGTCTTGTAGGCTTTTTGAAGTAACCACTGATGAAGTAAACCAGATATACCAAACTTGAAACTGAAGTAGAATTTTCCGTTCTTGTGACTTAAGCTTGCGCTAATGTTGGAAGAACGGTGTAGAGAATTTGTGCTCCAAGCAAATCTCTAAGTACTCAATACCCTTGGCCAAAGTATGAGACTTTCATCACCTCTTGCGATTATCCACAACGACTAAGCGTGTGACACTGAGTACTACAATGTAACTCCTTTAAGTGATAGTTAACCAGGTCTTCAACCATCCACCCCTTGACTGCTGGAAACTAGATAAACCAAGTCTTCAACTTAAATTAAGCTCGAGCAAGTTATCATTGAAATCATGCATCCAACCAACCCCGACTTCAAGATAAAATAAGTACACGCCTTCGTAAAATGCCACTTTAATCTCAAATAAGTAATACCCGATCAACTCCGTAGTCACAAAAAATTAATTCCAAATCTAGCCTTTAAGTTTCATGATTCTTTATCCAACTTGATCCTGGTCTCGTCACTTAAAAATTGTCACATTGTCATTACGGAGTCCAAATATAACCATTGTGACGTCATATAACAAACTTCTCCCATATTTAACCATTTAATACAGGTTCATAAAACTTGTACTAAAAGAAATCAACACCAAATTTTTATACAAACACATCACAATACTCGGCCCACTTTAGCTGAGAATAACAATTCAAAAAAATTATCATTCCCATATAAGTGTATAAGATATTTACGTGACCTTATGCCCAGTTAACATCTCAGACTATTAACCATTTTTATGAATAGAGCCCATTGCATAAGAATAATTCAGATATTGATATTTCAGCCCATGAATTAAATATTCGACCCATATGAAAAATCCTCATGCCTGATCCATACGTGAGTTTGGGATTATATATTTCTCTATCCCTAATTTTTAGTAACCCTAACACACACTTATCAAATTCATCCGCCCCCATACCATCTTTTTCTCCCAATTCAGTTACCACTCACCAAACATCTCACCCGTTTCTTCTTATGACAATCGAAGCTTCAAAACAAACATATCTACCTTCCTTTTCATCCTTTTGTTGTTCTATTTTCGTTGAGCCAAGCACAAGCAACAACCCCTTATAACGTATATACAGGAAGAACGCAAGAAACGAAGGATTCAAGATCCCATTAAGGGTCTCGGGTAGGTATATTGATTGTTGTTTTTGTTTTGAGTCTTGAAACGAATCAAAGAAAATATTATAACCCAAGTGTTATAAATATTTCTTATGTTCGAATATTAAAAGAAAAAGGTTTAACCTTTACAATGATCAATGATGAACTCATGATAAATCTTTGAAAAGATTTTGGTTATGAAACCGTAACATGATTCTGAGATTAAATTGCTTCGAGTCATTGTTGTTTGGAGAAGAGATTGTGACGATGGGATTAGTATTAGTGATGTTGGATCTGGTTGATGTTTGTTGTGACGAAGGGAACTTAGTATTTAGTTGGATTTGAGATGATGTTGTTGAGTTGGTATGGGTGGTTATTGTTGTCGAGTCT
>BQNB010020962.1:0-62035 GCA_026074375.1 Tanacetum coccineum | reverse complement strand
TGATCCATATGTATCTAGATATCACTTAAAATATAAATGCAATTTTGATTATGAAAAGAATATACCTTTGATTGCGTGATAATCAACAACTATCAAAAACAAAATGAATGCGCATAACTCCAAACCAATACCCTTGATGGTTATGTGAGAAACCAAACAATCAAAGTAGGTTGTCTCTATAATAATAATCCACACAAATACTTGAATTTATTATAATTGGTAAAACTTCATTGAAAGGCTAATTGATTTTGCTTGCTTACAATTGATAATAACTATCCTATATATAAGATACAAAAGATCATTCTAGAATCATTACTATGGGCTTAGGCCCAATACAAATTAATGACTAATAAATATACTTTGAATGTTGACTTGACTTGAATATTGAATGTTGACCGTTGACTTTGAATGTTGATCGTTGACTTTGAATGTTGACTTGATTTATACATGGTTAATACCCCCTCTCAGTGTGAGCGGGAGATCTTCGGACGTTCAGGCTAGAGCGAAACTCAATGAATAACGCAGTGGGTAGGCCCTTCGAAAAAATATCTGCATACTGGAATCTTGAAGGGACATGAAGAACTCGAACTTGTCCCGAAGCAACAAAGTTACGAACAAAATGAATGTCGATCTTAATGTGTTTCGTGCGAAGATCTCCCGCTCACACTGAGGGGGGGGTATTAACCATGTATAAATCAAGTCAACATTCAAAGTCAACGGTCAGCATTCAAAGTCAACGGTCAACATTGAATATTCAAGTCAAGTCAACATTCAAAGTATATTTATTAGTCATTAATTTGTATTGGGCCTAAGCCCATAG
This sequence comes from Tanacetum coccineum, assembly GCA_026074375.1. Lineage (NCBI taxonomy): Eukaryota > Viridiplantae > Streptophyta > Magnoliopsida > Asterales > Asteraceae > Tanacetum > Tanacetum coccineum. The sequence continues at coordinate 61,215 of BQNB010020962.1, read as the reverse complement.
TAATGATTCTAGAATGATCTTTTGTATCTTATATATAGGATAGTTGTTATCAATTGTAAGGGAAGCAAATCAATTAGCCTTCAATGGTGAATTATCATATTCTAATATTGTCGTTCAAAAAAAAAGAGGCGGTTTAGAATTAGAATTTTGATATAGAACATTTTGTAACTTTAATATAGAAACATGAGACATAAAAATAGTCGCATTACAATATTTACTTTTATTAACTTGAATCAAAATAAATGCCTTATTTAACATCTAAAAAAACCCTATAAAAATATACGATATATTTACCTTTATTAACTTGAATCAAAATAAATGTCTTGTTTTACATCTAAAAAAACCCTCCAAAAATATACAATATATTTACCTTTATTAACTTGAATAAAAATAAATGCCTTCTTTTAACATCTAAAAATAAATATTTACCTTTTATCAACTTCAATCAACAACATAAATACTCGGATGAACAACTTTCACTTATTCCATAGTCAACGTGATAAGCTTTCTTCGCAGTATTCAAACTAGCTTACGGCGATTATTGGTCTTTCACTTACATTATTATTAACTAGGTACAATATAGTTCATGTTTTTGGTCACTTTTAACGTACGTGTGAATATTCATTCGTATGTGGATACTAGTATTTTATTAAAGGATCTGGTAGTGTTGAATTTAATGTGGCAAAGAATCTTGTTTATAAATTTTAAAAGAATCTTGTTGTTGTGTGTTAAATAAAAGAATTGTGTTTTTTTTACTGTAGTCATAATATTCGATGGATCTAGTGTGAGAATATTTGTTTAAGGAATCTTGTTTATAATTCGTGAAAAGAAGTAGATCCATCTGTTTTGCATGTTTAAAGAATCTTGTTGTTGTGATAGATAGTTCGTGTTTTGTACTCGTTCTTGTGTTTGATTTGATATAATCAGGGCCGTCTCGTGGATTTTGGGTGCCCTGTTCGGTTACAAAAAATTGGGCCCTTTAAACACGGATACTTTAAATACCGGTATAAGTAAAATTGATAAAGTTGCAACATATTAAAAGAAATATTGAAGGTTTACAAGGTATAGTTTCTTTGAAAATATGTAAGCAAAAAGTCACAAGATAATTAAGTAACTTACTAGTGCTTTAAACTTAGAGATACAATTTTTTTTTTGACTAATAAGGTTATGTACTTGTTAATTTAATTATTCATCTTTGCAGTTAAGATGTATGTGGCTTGCTTCCACAAAACCTACGAATGTTTAGTATAATGACTTACAGAAACAAAAACCATAAAACAATTAATAGAAAAAAAACCAAGGAGTTACTTATAATTTATAAATAAGTTGTAAAGAAAAAACCCATAAAACAATTGATAGAAAAAAGTACCTTGATTCCCGAGCAGGTGCCAATCACAAAAACCATTTGTCAAGAATTTCTAAACAATACATTTACCGGGGGACCCGACCCACCCAAAAATCGGGTCTCATTAAATGTTTTTAACCCGGCAATTAATAAAGGTTTTTTTTTTTTTTTTTAACAGTTAGTTTTTTTTACCATTTTTTTTTCTTTTTCTTTTTCTCAAAAAGTTTTTAAAATAAAACTTTCCTTTTTTTTCCTCGGAATACCCTCTCGCGCTGTTTGAGTCATCGGTCTATTTTTTTTATGAATAAAACTTTAAGTTTCCTCAAACCTCGCGCTCCGCTAATCGTCCCGTTCTTTTTTTTTCTCAAAAAATTTTTAAAATAAAATTTTCCTTTTTTTTTCTCGGAATACCCTCTCGCACTGTTGGAGTCATCGGTCTGTTTTTTTATGAATAAAACTTTAAGTTTCCTCAAACCTCGCGCTCCGCTAATCGTCCCGCAACGGCGCGCGGTTGCCAGTTTTTTTTCCTTTATTTTTTCAAAAAATTTCTAAAATAAAATTTTCCTTTTTTTTCCTCGGAATACCCTCTCGCATGCATTAAATGGCCTTTTGCATTTAGTGTGCATTAAATGCACCGGGTTGACCGGGGTGCATTTAATACGCCGGGTCAACCCTACCCGGTCCGATCGGTTTTTTTTTTTTTACAAAAAAAATACCTTCTAACACGTCCAACCGAAAACACCGGCCGCCAAACATCTCGCAACGAAGCGCGGGTGAGCCTAACTTGTACAACACATAAAAGGACACCACAAAAGAAGTAATGTAATTCTCTTTTATCGTTTAATAATGAATAACATAAGACTAGAAGACTTTATATATAAGAGTTGGACAAATTGGCCTTAAACTTGAATAATATTTAAAATAAAATTTCACAGAATTTTGGTGCCCCTAGAAAAGTTGGGCCCTGTGCAATGCTCATGTTGCACACCCCAATGTCCGGGCCTGTATATAAATTACTTATGAATCTTATTGGTTAAAGATTCTTCTTCTTGACGTCATCATGTGAAGTTGGGGGTTAGTTTTGTCAAAATAGTAACTAGATAGACTTCTTTTGTAAAATCTGTGTTTGTTTGACTATTATTGTTTGACCATGGTTGTTTTGTTCGTTCGATGATGTTTGTTGGGTAACAACAAAACACAACACAACACAACACAAAAGATCAATCAAAAGTTTAGGGTTTCATTAAAAAACCGATTGTTTTTTCAATTGTTAATTTAATTCTCTCATCAAATCAAATGGAGGATTTCGAAACCAGGTTAAGATTTGGTTATTTTGATTTTGGTTATTTTCAATTGTATTTGGGAGCTAGGGTTTTAATTATTCTAGTAATTGATGATATGTACAGCAGGTTCTTACTTGTTAATTTAACTTATCAATGATTAATTAATTAACTAATGATATAAACCAGGTTGTTGTTAATATGGGTGCCTCTTACGGATCTTTGCGTGCCACTGATTTTACTGCTGCCGCAAAGAAGGACGATGCTACCGTTAAGTGGTATCATGATTCTAATGCTGAGATCAGTGTAGGCGTTCCTATGGCGCCACCCCTCCCAACTGACGACGGTAGCTTCCTCATTCTTTTTGTCTTTTATTATTGTTTGTAAACTTCATTTAACGCTCTCATAAATGATGTCCCTACCTACTACTACTCTATATGATAAGAAGAAGCCAACACTTTTTTAATTTGCCTAACACTTAACTACTCAAACTTTGACTAATAATAATCCCTCCCTTAAGCTAATAATGCATCTATCTGCATTTAGCTTACTTCAATACCTTCTGTCACTCCAAGCATGCGGCGCAACCTCTCATTTCAATGGTTTCGTCATTGGTAAATGATGGAGTTGTGAGCTTTTGTAGCTCTAATTTCAATGGTTTCGTCATGATGTCAGCAACTTGATTCCACGAGCTACAAAAACTTAAGCTTACAACTCCATCATTTACCAATTCTCTAAGGAAGTCAAACCTTACTCCAATGTGCTTACTTTTTCCATGGTTTTTTTAAAGTTGGATATGTCACAGACCCCTCCTTGTTTCCTTCAACTCCAACCTGCATCAAAATTCTTCTAACCCAAACGCACTGACATATGCACACAAAGCAGCTGCAATGTGCTCCCGCTTCGGTAGCTGACCATGATCTTTATTGCTCCTGAACCCCATCATAAATACAAAACCAGATGTACTCTCTTCATCATCTAAATCCCCTGCATAATTCCTATCTGTATAAGCCTTGTCAGAACTTCTTCACCAGCCTCATCTTTTGATAATAACGTACCTGGAACAATTGGATTTTTCACTGCATTGCCATTATCCATACCACACCTTGTCAGAACTTCTCGTGCTTATCTTCTTTGACAAATAAAAATCCCAGCTGCACTTTGTATGACTTCTACCCCAAGGAAATGTCTCATTCATATGCGGGACAGTCACAATCCCAAATTTTCTTCCACCTTTTTCGTATATTCCCTATTCAGCGAAAGAAAAATCAAGAAGAGAATAAAATAGATTTATTTAAATTTTAATGCCAATCAAACTAGTCAACTATAGACACTTGTAACCTTGATGAAGTTAGTCATGTTTCCAATCACAATGTCCACGTATTGCTCTTGAGTATATGGATAGTAAGGGCTTTGGTAGTCGTTACCTCCACAGCTTAACAAGTAGACAGCATCGGATAGTAGCTGCCTAGATTTAATATCACCTAAATTCTGCCTATAATGATTTACTAAATCGCCAAAGTAACGTAGTTGTGTTTGAAGGCCAACTGCCTACATATTAAAAGAAAAAGCACAAAAGAATATAATTCACACAAAAAATACATAACAAGCTAACTTATGCATATGAGAATGACATCTTTGTTAAAATAAAGCATACAAATCCAGCATGGGAGTCAATCAAGGCACCGGCTCCTGCTGACGCAAAGTTTGCTCCATGCGTAAAATCATTGTTTGGCTCGAGATATGCAGGAATGAAAGGCAGACTTGCATACTCAGCTGCATTAGAAGTAACATTAAGGAATATGGATATTCATCAAGTAGATAATGCTCAGCCAATTAAATCTAAGAGATTTAGATATAATGCTCACCATGAAATCCGGATGATACGGCCAATCAGAGAATCAACGCATTGTGAACAGAAGAGGATTGACAATATGGCCAAAAGTTCGCTCGAAAATTAACATGGGTGTTGATGTGGTTATTGTTACCAGGATCGAAACACGAATCACCAAATACAAATAGTGCAGCAGCTTGTTGAGAACTCAGGCAACCTGTAGGTAGTGAAAGACACAAAACAGCAACCAAAACAAGAGCACCCAGTTTTCTGCTTGCAACAGCCATAGCTAATATGTGCGAGGTGTGAAAAATGCTCTAACTTGCTAGTGGAAGTTAAATACAAAATGATCACATAAACACATCATGATTTTCCAATCCTTCTTGCCACATGGCACAATTTCAATGGACATATATATTTTCATTAATTAGGCCATCTCCAATGCATGGGATCTCTGTTGAGTACTGTATAATAGAGTGTCATGTCAATTACCACAATCCACATCATCATATCATAGACCTCATTTAATTTAGGGAAATTTCCCTACTTGCCTCAATAGTACACATACTAGTCATCTTTTGCCTCAAGTATTTTCTGTTTTCCAAAATACCTTGGGAGACAAAAAAACTGAGGAGACCTTCATGCAAAAAGTGACATGTGTCCTAAGAGACCTAAAAACTTGGACGACTAGGCCCACATGCGACACATGTCAAAATTTCAGTGAAAGTCTCCAAAAAAAATTTTTAAGTCTCCTAAAAAAATTTTAAGTTTCCCAAAAAAATTTAGTCTTCCAGGGTATTTTGAGAACAAGAAAAATTCTGGGGCAAACACTGCCAATGCAGTTGTACTTTTCGGGTATTTAGGGAAATTTCCTTTTAATTTATTACATAAAAACTGTGGATAGTACAAAATTAGTTCACGGAGTATAATTTAGAGTTAAGTACATTTTTTGTCCTTGTGGTTTGTAGCAGATTTCACTTTTGGTCCAAAATTCAAAAAAGTTTTGCTTTTGGTCTGAAACACATAGTTTCGTTCCACTTCTGGTCCAATTTCACGTTGACTATTAGTTTGACCAGTTAAATGCTATAAAATAACTAAAATGCCCCCATCTTGTTGTAGTTAAATTACTAAAATACTCTCTCTCTCATTATTATTATTATTATTATTATTATTATTATTATTATTATTATTATTATTATCATCATCTTTCATCAAATCAAATCTGATACAAACGAATACATCATCATCTTTCATCAAATCTGATACACAAATTCATCATACATCATCATCTTTCATCAAACACAAATTCATATTCAAATAACATCTTTCATCAACCACCCTTGCCAGACCTGGCAACCAAATCCGGTCACTAACCAACATCATCTCTTAAAGAAAATAAAATATAAAAAAAATAAAAAAATACCACCAACATCTTATAGGTACAACCCCTTCGGTTGTGTGCTTAGGTCCTAAGGTGTCGCCACTGATTTGTGTGAACGATATTACTAAATACGCGTGAGTCGGGATACGTTTCTAACTACGTTGGCCACTGTATTTATACCCGTATCCTTTCCCAGTTGTACTCATTATTGAGCTCACAAATTTTAATTATTGACTTTTCTAAATACGACATACTATATAACCATAGAAGCAAGTATAAGCGGGACACCACGTACATAGATCTTATAATGCAGCTATATGAAGGTTCTTAGGTTAGAGTCTAGGCCAAACCACTTAGTTCTCTATAACCTTGGCTCTGATTACCAATCTGTCACACCCCGACATAGGCGGAAACACGGGTATGCGACGAAAAATAATCAATCATAACACAAGGTACACGATAGAAAAAACTAAAATGCATTAATGAAAAGTGTCATGATGATCTTCAACTTCAAGTACAGACTTGAGTGAGGTCCCAACAAGAACACATCAAATGGTCTCCACAAATACAACCAAATACCCACGCAGGGGTCCATACTAGTCTTAAAACAACAATCTTCAACTACATTAGAGTTCAACAAAAAAAAAAAGGCTCAAATGTCAAGTCTCTTAGAACGCAATCCATACAGGATGTTCTTATGGTCTGCTAAAGTTCGCACTTGACTTCACTGATCATTAACAATACCTAAAAATGATACTCGAAAAGGTCAACATAAAGTTGGTGAGCTCGTAGGTTTGAAGAAACCTAGTTGATGTGCCAATATTTTAAGTAGTGGACAATTGTGCAATATGACAATGAATACATGTAATACATCCCATTTTCCAAACATAGCAACTCTATGCTATCTAAATCTCATCCATATGAACCATTGCCACACAATGTCCTCAACTCTTAATTCACACACACCTAAAGCCTACCAAGAGCTATATATAGGGCGGAAGATCACATATCATTTCAAACCATAGCAAGTCCATACTATAAAAGATCCACATAGAATGTCCCACACAACATATTCTACTAAAACTCATGTCATTCACATAGCAGTCATAGGCACATAACATTGTCCCGAAAACAAATCAACTTTTGCACAGTATAGAAAATATGTTCAAAACAGATTTCAGTATTATTTTCCCCCAACGAAAAAAGATTTAAAAAGTGGGTCTACAACAACTCACCTCAACAAGGATCAAACAAGCAAAGCAACATTCCCGAAACACGAACTAGTCCAATTAATGTCGATTTCAGATATACGCTTCAAAATATGTTTTCTTGGTTGATGCATAGATGTCAAACGAGTGTTGTACGGTCACCCTTAGACGTTATCAGTCGTGTGATGGTTGACGAATTAGTTTCAAGATAACATACTCTAATTCATACTTTGGTATAATATACTTTTACTATTTAAGTAAAATATATTAGTAATATAAGATAACTAAATAATAGACATTCAAAATATACTTCGGTAAATTCATTCGGAAGTGTGTGTGAGTGCGTGTGAGCATCTTGTCATATATCATTCATTCTCAATCATTCTCATTCACTTCCTACATACACAAAAACATTTCTCTTGTGCTCTCTCTCTCTCAAACACACAAACCAACACAAAAACTTACAAAACCATACATTTTTCACTTTCAATCATATACATTTGAAGACAAGTTGAAGGTATGATTGGTCAATTCTGACTACACTCTTTAATATATAGTAAATATATATATAATATACTTATAAATATATAAAAAGAAGGGTAGGAATCAAAAGATCTCAGTTATAGTAATCCGGAAGTATGATTCCCGGGTCGTTATCCCCGATGAGGAAAGCAATTGAAAGTCGAGAGTCGTTTAGAGAATCGATGTTTGAATGGGATAAGATTGATATTGTTTTTCTAAAACTACAAGAAAAATAAGGCAAAAACTTAAAACTACTTAAGGAAAAACAAATTTTAGCTAAAAACGTAAAACGGAAACCCTAAACTGTGACTAAAAACCCTAAATTTCCAAAAATAAACTTAAAATGAATTTTTCACTTTTAATAGACTCTAATTAACTAAAAAGTAAGATTAAAGAAAACTAGAACAAAAACGGAGTTGAATTGAGCTTAAAAACACGAAAACGTGAACGGAAATGAATCCCGTTCTTTAAAAAGTAAAATTTTGAAAATTAAACCCTACGGAAGCAAAACTATTTTTCCTAGGAACTATACGATAAAAGAAAATTTTCTAAAAAAGAATTATATTTTTTTGACTTTTTTATAATTTTTTATGAATTAAAAACGATTTTAAAGAAAATTAAATATAAAAAATACTAAACGTTTTATAAAAATTCTGAAAAAATTATGAAAAATAGCTTGAACAACGAGGAATCTAAGAAAAATAAGCTTGGAAACACAGCTTATCAAATAAGCTGTGAAATAAGCCAAAACAACTTATAAACCAAAAAGGGCTAAAATGTATATAAAAGATAAATTTTGCAAAGTTAGAATGAAAAAGACCCTAGGGCATGTTGGTAGGGAGTGTGTGTTGTGAGGTGTTATAAAAGGTGAGGATGTTGAGGTCGGGGGTTCGAGCCTTGCTCACCCCCGACTTCCATCTTCCCCTTGTTTTTATTTTGCAAAAACTTTAAAAAGCAAATTTGTTAAACAACTTATAATAAGCTTCTTTTGTAAAAACAACTTTTTTCAAAATCAGAAATAAGCTGAAAAACAGCTTATAGAACAAACAGAAATGACTTAAAAGAATTTTGAGCTTTTTCACTAAATGACTTAAACTAGAAAAAACTAAATAAGCTTAACCTTAAACTATAAAAGCTACCACTAACCTTTTAAGCAAAACTAAGCAGGAATTAAGCAAAAATCAAAAGCCATAAGCTGAAAAACTTAATAAGCATTCATGGGGTACCACAGATTTCAAAACAGACAAAGTGCTGACTTTGAGCTTAATTTTAAGCTAAAAGACAAAACCTTATGAAGATAAGCTTTATTCCTACTTAAAGCTTGGCCTAAAAGCTACTTAAAACTGCAGAGAAAAGTCATTTTGAAATACAAATAAGCAAAGAAAAAGTACAATGAAAAAGCTAATTGCTACTGATTTTATATTTTTGGATTTTTTATGAAAAGCTAAAATAAGCTTAAGCCTAACCTTAATAAGTCACAAACACCTTATATCTAACCTAACAAACAAGTTTAAGCATGAATTAAGCTAAATGTACAAATAATAAGCTAAAAATCTCAAATAAGCTCTTTGGTGGGAACTGATAACCAAACAGTCCCTAAGTGGAACTTTAAGCTTAATTTCCTATAAGCTAATGGATCCTTATGACTTTCTAGCTTATACCATCTTAAACCTTAACCAAAAAGCCACATAGAACAGCTTTTAAAAATCATTTTGAAAATCAATTACTCAATGAAAAAGTGGCTTGAAAACAGCTTATTGTACTTTGAACACTTAGTAACTTTTGGTTTTGAAAATGAACAATGCAGATTTTTAAGGCTAAAAACAGATATCAAAATAAGCTAATTATTGAAAAACAAGTTTAAACTAATGTAGAGTAACCTATAAGCTACTTGTAAACCTAATTTAAAAAGCTAAAAACCACTTTTACCTACTGAAAATTAAAATTAAAAAATGGCTATTTTTTTTGTTTTTCTTATCTGATGCAATTGACACTTTAACTCTAAAACTTTGTAATAACTAGTGCAGACCTACAATCTAATTTCTAACATCTATAAATCTTATAACTAAGAGTAAATAAAGCAAAACTAACAAATAAAACAGACTTGAGCCTAAGATGCTAATGAAACTGATAAGAACTTATCAAATTCAACCTAGCAACTATCAACTTAATGAAAACTAGACTAAACCTATTTAAACTTATTAACCCTACTCTTATAAACATAAATTTTGAGATTAAAAATGAAATTAAAGGACCAAATGGTCAATAGCAGTACTAACTCTCAGTTAGTACTACTATGCCAAACACCCCTTTAACTAGATTATCTTAACAAATATCAAAACAAATTATGATTTTAATCCATAGACTTCAAATCCAGATAATCAAACTCACTAATTATCATCCAATAACAACATTTAAACATTAAAATCAGATTTAACAACTATGATTAACACTATGCTAATATATTTTTGATTTTTAATGATTTTTAAACGAAATATGAAAAACTATGATCTAAACTATTAAACTTAAAAATAGATAATCAAGCACATGTAATAAGTATAATAACACAATATTAAGCACAAATAAGCAAGATATAAGCTGAGAATAAGCAAAAGTAATTTTAAGCTAAAACTTAAAAAGAAACTTAGAACTTACAAGGAGCCTTTGCATAAACAAGGAAAACATGCTCGAGGAGCTACTCAACAGCTCTAGCTTATCTAGAAGACAAGCTAGTAAAGTCCTATAAGCTCTTCCAAGGTAAGCTTATCATCCAATAGCAACCAAATCCATATTTAGCATAAGGTAAGCTGATTTTAAATGTGTAAGTAGATTAATGATCAAATTTACTTCTATCTTAGCTTATAGACTAAGATGAGCTAAGATGAACTTATAAGTTATTTAAACCATATTTTGCATATTAAGTAAAACGGATTAAAACTCAGTTTGATAAGTAAACTTGAACTTTTATTAATATCGAGTTTGATAAGTAAAACTTGAAATTTTATTATAAAAACAGATTACAAAAGCTTTTATAATGAAAAATTACATAAGTATTTAAAATGTAAATTAAGCTAAAATGTACAATAAGCTAGCCAGATAATTTTTACCACTCACTCTGTGATGTGATGTGCATTCCAAAACTCATCATTTCCACTTTGATTGAACATGATTATCAAATCTCCCCAAAGTATTTTGTCAAATCCTTCAGGTGTCTCATCTTGGTATCTGTTCATCACAAGTTGATATATAGCACAGATGTCATCTCTATCAAGTATTGAAAGCACTGCCATCAAAGTACTGAAGTATCTTCTTTGTCTATTACTTCTAATCACCACATTAAGATAAACATCTTCTATCTCTTCAGTCTCATCATACTGTGGTTTGGTTGTAAGATACTCAGATCTCCATTCTATGATAGGATACTTCTTGTCAAGTATCTCATAATCCACTTCCTTATCCTCATCAGAAACTATAGTTAAACACAATCTTAACTCTTCATCATCTTTAGAAGTGAACTTTCTTTTCTTAGATTTCATCTTCTTCCTTATACCAAGCTTTCTTTTTCTAGTTCCTTCTTCTTCTTTAATTTCTCCCTTAATACTGTCATCTTTCTTTACTCTCTTCTTAGAAGCATCAGCAACTTGTTCATTCATCTCCTTGATTACTTTTTCATCTTCAGCAGAACCAATAGCAATGAAACTATCATCAGACCTTTTTATCTTGTCATACAAAGCTTTTATTTCTTCAAAACCCTTGGTCTTCAGATCAGAATGCTTCTTGCCTCCAACATGCTTCAAATATGTCATCATTTGGTTCCTAAGCTGATTTCTTGAAGGAGGTTTATTTTTGATAGCTTCAGATCTTTGTTGAGCAAGAAATTGAAATCATATTCATTAGAGAGTGCAACCTTTGTAGCTTCTTCCTCAGCTAACTTTTTCACTTCTTCTTCTGCTTCCCAATCCTCTTGCACCTTTCTGGCCACCTCTTCTTCCCTACCAAGCTGCTTAAATTTCTTTTCAGCTTCAGTAATATCTTCTGAATCAGTATCAGATTCATCTTCCTCTTTAATCATCTTTTTTGTAACATCCGGCATTATTTTGAAATTTTAAATGACTATCTTACCCTTTGACTTTTTGACTTTTGATCTTTTATTACCACAAAAAAATGATTACCGCGTAACCGGTAATGTTTCGGAACATATTTAAATAATAAATCATAATTATTATTACATATCTCTCATGTGCAAATTTATTTTTCCAACTTGTTTGACTTGAAAACGAGAAGATATCTCGCAAATTGTGGAAAACCACACACAACGCGTACCAATACGAAAATAATTAAATTATATTTAATTATTACTTTTCATTAAATAAAAATATTTAATAAATTATTTAGCATGTCATTTAAAAACGTTTGTTAAAAAAATGCAAATACTCAATTTAAAGTTTACATTATTTTACGGACATATTTTAGAACTCTACATATTTAATTTTTATATGTTACGAAAAACATTTATGTTTCGTAATAAACTACACTTTTACATGCATGGATATACCATCACCTTTCTATACTTAAACAAATACCCGCCACTATAACTAATACTCAAAAATATTACAAACTTATACACAATATACATTCTAGCCGTGTATATGCATCACAAACTCATACACATTCCAAATTAATTCATCTACAATCTCACTAACTATTAAATTAGATTATGTTTTATCCATGGGTTAAACTTAAAGAATGTATACTAGACTAAGCCACCAAAAACTTACCATATTGTCCCCACACATGTGTGTGTGTGTTCGGCTTGGATTAAGGAGACAAGAAAAGCAAGACCAAGCATGTCATTGTTGTATCACATCAACCTTACACTTAATCATGCTTCTTACACTCCTAGGTATTAGACAATTCATAAAAACAGTACCCAAAAGAGCTAGTAAACCATCCATCCCTAAAAACCATTTGATGGTTTGATTTAAAATGGTTTTACAAGTATTAGGCTATATGTATAAGCCCTAGTACAAGACTAGCACACACACTCTTGTTTTCTCTTCTTTGGTTCTTCCATGGTCCACGTTCACACCTAGCAAAAACAAGTAACAAGTTCATGCATCCCTTGTTTCTTCTTGGTTTTGCACCAGTAAACAAGCAAACACAAACACCATCTCCAAGTTTTAAGAAAGATCATGACCTTCATATCTCATAAAACCTTAATACCCTAACCCTAATTCGTTCTCTTTTCTCCTTGATTTCACAGGGAGCAACGAACACAAACTCGTATTCCTTTTTGGTTTCCTAGTGCCGACGCAAGTTCTACTCACAATACCTTGCCCTCTTAATCTTGTTTCTGAGTTCGACACAACCGGAAGAGCAACACCATCACCTTCATCAATACACAAAACCCTAACACAAGAAACCCTAGAACCCGTCTCATTGGGTTCTTCTTAAAACCACGAAAGAAAACACAAACACAACTTACTTTTTGGACACTCCCAACAGCAAGTAAAACCACTACTTTTCGTCTTGTTTGGTTCATGAAGATCACTCAAGATACTAGGGTTTCGTAACCCTTTTGACAATTCATGTCTTGTTCATCCAAACCAAACGCATCTCTTTTCCTCCTTTCTCTTGGTGACGACCGCAACAACAAAACCGACTTGGTCTCCTCTCATTGGCTCGGTTGGAAGAACACAAAAACAAAGGGGTGCACAACCTTTGGTTGTTAGCATATTTTGTTTGTTTTAGTTCTAGCTTACGACGAGATACTTTTGTGTTGATATCGTCGGCGAGACCTCTAGTCTCTGGCGATCCTTGTACGGATTTAAGACGAGTCTTACGACGTTAAACGTTTTTCCGATGACGTATTTCGACAAGATATACTTTTGTCCTACTAATCTCTTTGACAAGTCTTGTTTTACGACGTTATGCGCGGTTTCCCGACTTGGTGACAACATATTTACCATTGCTTTGGCGAGTTGTACAGAAACGATTATTCAGTGGTTAACATAAAGCTTAATGTTAGAATTATGGTACCATAAGTATTTGAAATTTATAGTAAATTACATATGAGTACTATCTGAAGTGAGCTTAGGCACCTATACTTTTGATATGTCGGATAAAGAAAATGTAGCGTTCTAAATGACTCTTTGATTCTCTCATTGTTGCTGGTTATATAATTGAAATGGCAGTGATTTTTAAAATGGTGTAACGAATGGATTACGATGAACGCTAGAGATGATGCAATCAGTTAAATAGATAAATACTTACAGTAGGAAATTGAATAGCAAAGACAAGAAAGGTTGACATCGGGTATTATCTATGTCAGCAACAACTCACATGACGACGTTCATACCCTTCTTTGTTCGTACATCACGAGTGAGGTATAGTTGTTTCTAGTTCATTTGGTACGTTTAACTAGTCCTAAGATGGCATGAAATTAGGTTTTATGGTGGTTCAATTTGTTAACGTTTAAATCAAGAAGGAGCGAAAGAAAACGCAATACGTCGTTATATATTTGAAAGAAATGAATAGTTTATATTTATTGATAAGAAATAGATTAATAAACAGAAAAGAAATCAAATGAATTTTATTATATAAAATGACTCGTAGACAAACGCTTCTGATATGCATATAGGAATTGTTAATTTGATTCTCTTTGCAAAACAGACCCTCATAGTTTTGAAAGCTGACATAAATGGTCTTTGAAAGTGGCTAATTGACATTAAAGACCCTTTAAGCATTTAAGATATTTATATGATAAGTTAAGTTTATGCTTATAACCTATCCAAGTATGTCTAGCAACATAAATTATGTAAATATTGTTTCGAGCTTGAAATAAATATGGTAAACGTACTAAGTTACGTCACTAGTTAGAGTCGTTTGGCTTAATAGTTTTATTTCAAGGACTTGTTAATTGATTATAGTATCATTGGACTATTTACTAGGCGGCAGAGCATTTGTGATATGTGATAGACCCGAGAAATATCTAAAAGATTACAAGGTGAGTTTATAGCCCCTCTTTCACTTGTTTTATATTACTTTACAAATCGCGGGGGAGAATACATGCTCATTTCAACTTGTTTACATAATTGTTTACATACTCATACTTATACTCATTTACAAACTCGGTACTTAATTTATATCATACTCTTTCTACTTATGGATTTAAGTATTTAAAGTTGTTTATGAATACAATGGTTATTTCTTCATTGGACACAAGTGTTATTTGTTATCATCTCATGTTTACGTGTTGCCTAAGTAGCGATTAGACCACTCAATGCCCGAACTATCATGAACTGTTAATTTCTTGACCGGAGGTCCAGTTGAGGGAGCGTGAATGTTATAAATAGATCTATTGGGACTAATTATCCCTATCCGAGTGAGTAGCGCTCACTGTGCCGGTGTACCGGACAACGGATATATATCATGTCAAATCTCATTGGGTGTCTTGGTTAGACACCGGTAGGGCAGAAATACATTTGGCATATTAGATGCTACATAAATTAGCTTTAGTGTCATGAGCTTAGCGCAACAGTAGATACATTTTATGTGATACTGTATTTGTTATAGTAGTCATACATTTTGGAAATCTTGTGGTCCACACTACTTTGTTGAACATCACTGATTATTGAACATTTTTCATTATACTGCAGTGGAGTAGTAAACACTTTACTCTTTTGATTTCAACATTTACATTTACAAAAATCTACGAACTCACCAATTTTATGTTGACATTTTTAAGCATGTTTTTCTCAGGTGAATTAGATGCTTGGATTATCTGATGTGCATTGGAGTCTAAATTGACAAGATTTCATTCATGGATTTCTACTTACATATAAATGATCAAAACTCGTTGTATTGTTTTCAAGCTTTTTGTGGTGATGCAATTATGGGACAAATGTTATATTAATTTCAAGAAAATCAACGAGATTATTTTTCAAACGACATATTTAGATGTCGTTCTCTTGTATCATGTGTTGTTGTATTATGAAGTAACACTCCCGGACATATTTTTGCTGCGACTCATTTTTGGGGGTGTTACAGATTGATATCAGAGCCCTGGTTATAGAAAACTAGGTTGTATATTTTACCCTAGACTATAACCGTTTTCACAAACATTGCATCACATCAAACGTTTTCAAAGTGCATACACACTACTTGCTTACTTGCTTACATTACCTGCCGCATTACGTACTTACGTGACATACATATATATAATATATATATGCTTGCATTCTTTTTGCGTATATCGTACAATTATTTATGCCAAAATTAAAAAAAATTTAAAAATAAAATAAGTGTTTTGACATAAATTGTTGACTTTCCGATGGTGAGAACAAGAATAAATTTTGACTTGATCGAGCATGTTGCGCTCTAGCTTGCCCCTTAACTTTTAGACTAAGCATTTGCGGATCTTTTTATTAAAGATTTTAAATTTGCGAAGAACGAGAAGTGATAGAGTTAAGTATAAGTTGGATGCTAAGCAATGATTAGTTGGATATCTTAAGAGCTTATAAGTGTAAATTGTGGCTTTTCT
Source organism: Tanacetum coccineum (assembly GCA_026074375.1). NCBI lineage: Eukaryota > Viridiplantae > Streptophyta > Magnoliopsida > Asterales > Asteraceae > Tanacetum > Tanacetum coccineum. Next base: position 45,103 of record BQNB010020962.1, on the reverse strand, counting down.
TCCCCGAAGCTTCTAACCGGACTAATAATAAGTTTTATTAATTTAGTCTTAGTTCAAATTTATATTTAAATTTTCTAAAAAGTAATTTTTTTCTATATTATGATAAAGTTTAAGTATGATAAGTGTTGAAAAAAAATGATGATGATGAATAAAAATAAATAAAGATAGTAAAAATACCTTGTCAGATTACTGGATCATGGTTGGCTCACATACCGATGTGACAGTCTTCGTATAAGGCAAGGTCCGAAGCCGAAATAAGACAACTGGATCATGGTCGGTTCACGCCCGATGTGACAGTTCGTTCAAAGGGTGGAGGTTATAAGTATAATAATATTAAAGTTAAGTTAAATGTATAAGATTTAACAAATATAGGGAAAATCTCTTTTTCTTGAATTTAAATATGCTTTTGAACTAAAACTATTCCGTTTAAAGTTGTGATCTTTTTAAATCATGTATTAGTTTAACGGGAAGCCTAAGAGTTTTTGATGACAAAGGTCTGTGAGTTCCGATACTATTCTCTGTGGGGTGTCAAAAGCCTGGTCACCTAAGCCGGTCTCGGTTGGGATGTGCCGAGAAGAAAGTCGCTACATGGAATGATCTCGCCTTTTTAATCATAATTCTTGGGGGGAACGTTATACTTTTTAAGGATTTGTGCACATACATACATTTAGAAATAGTAATCCATCAGGAGAGAAGAGTTAGTTTAGGCTTACACAATTTGCAAATATGAGTAGTGTTAGCATTTTAACTTGTATTTAACAATGATTTCATTTTTAAGCTTAGTTTGGGGCAGGTGAAAAATCGAGGACGATGAATTTATCCTCATGGACGCTATTGATAAGTGCTTCTTGTTCTATGATCCCATAAGTTATACTTAAATAATGAAGTCAAGCATGTTGTCACTTGTGAAAAGAAAAATAAATAAATAAAATATATATATATATATATATATATATATATATATATATAAATGGTAAAACGGGGCGTTTTAAAACTATTGATTTCTTAATCCCCTTAGATGAGCACTTAGCTACTTTTCGAGGTGATTAATTTAGGGAGATTGGAAGTTTTGGTTTTAAACGTGTATTTATATCATTGCGTGAGGACACGGCAATAACTTAGTATGGGGGATTTTGGTATGTGCTTAAATACACATACAATTTACCTAATAAAACGAGCTTAAATGACCAAAAACAAATGGAAAATATCTTGTATTTGTCTATTTTGTTAATTGTGTTTTGTAGGTAACGGATATTCAACAAAAGGACAAAAATAAAGCCAAAACCAAGCACAGGAATGGAAAGAGCGAAAAAAACGAAGCCGAAGGCGTATTCATCCTTAATGGGCCAACCCGTACCCACTAAATGGGTCGGGTCAGCCCATTTACACCTTAGCCTTACTTAAAATCAACCAAGTCCAAATCCAATTATCTAGCTCAAATGATAAAACATAAGCCCAATCCCCACCCCTAGGCCCAAGTCAAAATGGTATAACACACGGGTCAAACACCCAGGTTAAGTTACTATGCATCCCTCCTATTTCCCTTTCTTTTTCTTACCCTGCAACTTACACAGGGTAAAACCCTTATTCACCCCACCCTCACGTCATTCATGGTCCTTCTAGAAACACACAAGGAAAGGGTGTGTTCTGCCATGTCAAAGCCATAGTAGCCATCCCAAGGTGTCCTATTGGAGGATTAAACGTGGGCACAATCAAGGGCAAAGATCAAGGGTAAAGAAGCACAAGTGCGAATGGATGGCCAAGATTAGATCACTCTCCTCATAGAAGAAACACAACCAAGGACCTAGATCCTTCTACATTAGCCTATAAATAAAGAGCTTATGAGCTCATTTTAGGGCATTAGTTTTAGGAGTAGTGTAGGTTTAATTTCCTGTCATTTTTTACAGCTTATTTCTTATTGCTTATTGTATTTTTCATTTCCAAGTATTGTAATCCTTTAAAAGTTTAATGAAATTCTGTTTTTCTACTTAAATCTGTCTTTAAAATTATGTTAAAAAGCTTTGTTGTTATCTAAATGTCATCTTAATAAAGCTCTTATAATCTGTTTTACTCAAGGTTTTACTGTTTCATTAAATTCTCCCCAAAATTTACCTCAGCTTATGTTGGATGAAAAGCTGGATTTGGATGGGCTTATGGACACTGGGGCTTGTAGATAAGCTCTAAATGAGCAATTTAAGTCCTTGTTTAAGCAAAGGACAAGGTATGTTCATTTTACTCTTTTTAGCTTAATTTACTATTTTCTTATTTTAGTGCTTATTAACCGCTTAATACTGCTTATTTATGCTTATTATTATTGTTTAATGCTTATTTATGGTTTCTTGTAGTTTAAATCTTATTTGTTTATGCTTTTCATTAAAACTGTCAATTTTAGCTCTTAATACTGCTTAATCTGTTAGCTTATTTATAAGTGCTTATTCCTGTGTTCTTAATGCTTAGTATTGCTTAATATCATCTGTTTGTTATCTGTTTTTAATAAACTTAGCTTAAATCTTTAAAAACCAAGTTTAAAATGGTTTTGAGAAACTTAAAGGGGTGTTTGGGTTAAGAGGCAAAATGGGTCAAAATAACTTTTAAAACTGTTTGGGTCACTAAGCCATCTTTAACAAGCCTTTTTAAGTTGAGTTAATCTGTTTTTAAAAGTTGTTAAAGTTTAAAATCAAGTTTTAAGGTGTCTTGTATATGTTCCTTGAATCTGTGTTTTTGAAATTTGTTCAAACTGTTTGTTTTGTGATTTTTGCTTAAAGGATGTTTGAAGTACATATTTATGCTTTATTTGGTCTCAAAATTCAGTAGATGAGAGTTGGTCAATTGCCCTTTAGTCTTGTGGTTTTGATATCAAAATCTGTCAAAGCATTTTTTAGTTTTTTTTAAAGCTTTAAAAAGTCCTTTTTCATCAGGAAATTTAGATAAGAAAAAGGTTGATTTAGGCTTTAAAATTTCTTGCATAAGTAGTTTGTAGTTTGAAATTAATCTGTTTTAGCTTATTTTATATTTTAAACTTATTTACTAGCTTAAAATTAGGTCTGCAGTAGCTAGTTTGTTCTTTAAAAACCAAAAAGCCAAAAAGATTTTAGCTTATCTTTTAATTCTAGATAAAATTTAGCTTGATTTTGATGTTCTTAAGCTTATCTAGGTTAGAAGTTAATCTGTTTTAAGGTTATAGCTTATTTGCCCTAGTTTTAATCTTCAAATCAGGGGATGAAAGTAGCATCTCATTAAGAAAAGCCAAAAAGAATAGAAGTGAGTCTGTCATTTTATTATGCCCTTCTTTTCTTGCTTATTTCTTTTTCTTATTTGCTTAATTTTGGTTTTTAAATGTTCTTAAAGTCTAGGTGTTCAACTGTTTTCAGCTTGTAGTCCTTTGTTTTAGCTTTTTGAGTCCTAAATTTAAGCTCAAAATCTGTCTTAATATCTAAAAAGGCCAAAAGCATCAGTTAGTCTGTGCCATTTTCATTAGCCTTTTTCTAGCTTAATCTAGGTGTCAAAGTTCTTCTTTCCAGCTTATTTGTGTTCACTTAGATAGGTTCTTAATCTGTTTTTGCCTTTTAGCTTCTATCAGGTGCTTATTTGTCCTTAAATATAAGCTTAAAGTTAGTAGTTTACCCTTCATGTCTTGTGTTTTGAGTTTAACTATCTTATAGCTTTTACTGCTTTTCAACTACTTTTATTAGCTTATTCTTGTTCATTAGTGCTTATTAGGGTTTAGTAATCATTTGTTTTTAGCTTATTTGTTTTCTTAAATGCTTATTGTGTCCAAAAAGCTAAACAGTTAAGTTAAGTCATTACTTGGTTTAATAAGCCTAAACTGTCACTTTAGAGCTTATTTCTGTGCTTATTTTAGTTTTTTTATAAAAAGTCATTTTTTAAAGTTGCTTATTTTAGTATTTTTAAGCTTTTTTCAAAATTAAAATTGCCAATAAAAATATGTTGGGAAAGTGGGAAGTCCAAGGTGAGCCAAGGCTCGAACCCTGGACCTCTACCACCCTCTACCAACATATTTAACACAACACACACAAACCACTCTGCCCTTGGGACTTCTCTGGTTATACTTTGCAAAATTAAATACTTAACCCTTTTTAAGCCATTTAGCTTATCAGCCCTTTTGGTCTTATTTCCAGCTTATTGGAATTAGCTCGTGGCTTCCTTTTATTTTTCCTAGGATTTTAACTGTTCAACGCACTTTCCTTAATTTTTTCAGAATTTTAATATTTTTAATGCATTTTCTAGATTAAAAGAGTGTTTAATTCATAAAAAATTAAATAAAAGTCAAAAAAATATAATTCTTTTTTCTAAAATTTTATTTTATCATTTATGATTGTTAAAAATTAATTTTGCTTTCGTTGGGTTAAAATTGTAGAATTTGTTTTTGCATTTTGTTAGTAGAAATAGAATCCAAAACCCAAAATCTTTGTCTATTCAAATCACGCGATCACGAACTTAATCACGATTCTTAATTCACGCTTCGTCGAGGAAACGACCTGGGAGGTTTTGAACTTTACTTTGGTTAAAAGTATTTTTCTTAATCCTTTTGGAATTCTTATTACTATACTATTATTGATCTCGTCCTTATACTATATATTATATATACGTATTTGGACGGATCAACGTTCAATCACTTGAAAAAGAGATTGACGAACTTGAATCTAACAAATATGATTTTTGAAACATATATGATCTACTTCTCCAAGAGTGTGTCTCAAACGATGTTATGTGTTCATATTTACATTCTTTATCTGATTTAGATGCTCATATTGAATTGCAATGTCTGTATCACCATAAAATCAAAGAATATGAATGTCTTGCAGAAAAACTTTCTAAACAAACTAAAACTGTTAGTAAAGAAGTTTATAATGAACTTTCACAAAGTTTTGCTAAATTAGAAAAACACTCGATTTCTCTTGAACTTGCTTTACAACAATGTCAAGAACAAATGAAAAATGACACAGTTTGCAAACAAAATGGATCAACAGTATTTCTAAAAGAACGTGAACAATATTTCAAAATACAAGATTTGAAAGCTCAATTGCAAGACAAGAACATAGAAATAAGTGAGTTAAAAAAAACTCATTGAGAAGATGAAAGATAAGAGTGTGGATACTAATTTTGAAAAACAATCAATCTTGGGGAAACCGCCTTTGCAAGCAATCATAAATCAACCAGTGGTAAGACAACCATCTGGGTATAAATCTGAACGATCCCAATTTCCAAAACATCAGTCTGCCTCCAAAGTTGATGTGTCCGATAGTTTGACAAAACCAGTCACTCCACACTCTTGGCCTCAAGTTAGGAAATCGTCTTTTACTAAGCCTTATGATGTGAATGCACCTAGCCCTTCTAGGAATCGCCCAAAGCATGTGTCATTTCAGTCACCAAGGGAATCTGTAGGCTCAAATGACATGATTCATAACTACTACCTAGATGAAGCTAAGAACAAGGCACAACTTCATAAATACAAAGCTTTGAATACCAAACCTAGTGTGCATAAGTCTGCTAGATTACCAAACACTGGAACGTTAATCAACAATCTAGGAATTGGCCACTATCCATGAGTAGTCGAGTGTTGAATAGAATTGTTAACATAGCAGGGACACCTCGGAATCAAAAGCCTTTCTTGAAGTCAAAAGACTTGGCATGTCCTACATGCAAAAAGTGCATTTACAGTGCAAATCACGATGAGTGCATCTTAACATACCGCTCAAAGGTAAATTCTCGTGCCTCTGCACAGAAAAAGGATGCACATTCCCATAAGACAACAAAGAGATTTATGCTCGTAGAAAAGAAAAGTGATTCTAAGAAACATGACAGACAGATCCTCATAAGACAAAAGTTTTCTCCAGATAAGTATTCCATTATTTATCTGAAAACAACGCCCCCTAGAGCTGGTCTTACATAGAAACCAACAGGTAGAATCTTTACTTATGTTGGTCTTAGATGGATTCTCATTCGAAAGTCCATTGAAACCTGCTACCACACGAATGATAGTGCTTCATCATTAGGAAAGGAAACACCTAATCCTAACACTACTATTTGTGCAAACTCTTCATCTTTGAGTGCAGGTACTTCAAAGGCTTCTGAACATATTTCTTCACAGGGTTCATCATATGGAAATATCTTATCCTCGACTTCTTTGTATAAACATTCCATTTTTAATTATGTTAGAAAATATTTTTGAAAAACAAAATACAAAATTAGAAAATTTCAAAAAGAAAAATACAAAATTTAAAAATCTCAAAAACCAAATACAAAAATAAGAAAATTTCAAATAAAATACGAAAAGAATTTTCTCGACATGTCTCTTGGAATCGATAACATTTACGTATGTACTAGAATGTCAATTAATATTGACACGGGTCTGTAAATGAAGTTCGAGCAAGAGTTCAAAAGTTTTAAAACATGTCATTTCTATTTTCTAAATGACTTACAGTTACTTCAGACTGTAACTCGGACCTCAAATAAAGAAAAGTGTGGAATCTTGTACATTTATCCTAACAATGAGAAGATAACAACTTCTCGAACTTGAGCTGACACAAACGCATAAGTGCGCTTACCCTTAGCATTAGAAGAGAAGTCTTCTAACATGTGGTTTTTTCAAACGTTGAACACAATTTTTCAAGAATTTCTCAAAAGGTTTTTCAAAATCTTTCAAAATTGTGTGTTCGACACTCCCTCCTCATGAATCTTTCAAAAGGCGAATCATTTTTTATAAGTGAATCAATTTTTGAGGGGGAGCTTTTAAAACCAAGTTTTAATGCGTTTAGACACATACTCACATGTCTATTTTATGTGTCTAAAACATTTTCGAATGTTTAAAAAAATTAAATATGTTAAATGTTAAAAATATTTAAACACTCATTTTGTTAAAACATATACAAGTAGCTCAAACTCAATTTCACATAGAGTTTACAAAGTCATAATCATATTCTTTTAATTGGTGTCATATGTGTGAAATTGAGGGGGAACCAAAGAAAAAGTTCCATTAATTCATGCTAGGTAGGTGTCAACACTTTTCTCCTATGAAACATTTTCATGTCTTAAATTTTAATCAATTGGTATGAAAATACTAAAAGATTAGTTATTTCCATAGGGGGAGAAAATGTGATCGAGAAAAATGTGATCTTTAAGACTCTAAGTGCATAACTCTTTCTTCCATGTGCGAAACAATTTCGAATATCGATGCACATGTATAGGGGGAGCATTTCAAAAGAATGAAACTCTCAAAGTGTTAAACGTTTTGATTTATATCAAATACTTTGATTTATTTTCAATGGTTTTATGGTTACGATTAAATACCTAACAACCTATTAACTCATGACGATTCTGAAGTCATAAGGTGGTTAAGTTAGGTATTAGTTCTATGATCCAATCAGAACCGGAGGGATCTACTGTCACACCCCCAAAATTGGTCTGCATCGGAATGGTAACATTGGGGTGCGACTTCAAGGCACAAGGTACAAGTTACAGAAAATGACTCTAAGTGAGACGTTTTGAAAAGTCAACCATTCGATGATTTTTATAAATATCAGAGTTAAGATAGATCCCATTAGTAATGTAATAAAAAACATTTTCAAAAATGTTTATCGAATGGTACTCAAAGTGTAAAGCCTTCAAAAATATATCCGCGCAACTCGAATGCTCCCAATGCTCATCTAGCAAAATAATAACCTGAGAAAATACACGCAAAAACGTCAACAATAATGTTGGTGAATTCATAGGTTTAGGTAAAATAGTATTGAAATAATTTAAGAAATATTTTAGTAAGAAAAGTAGCGTTACATCATTTCAAAGTATTATTTTCCGAAATTCAAGCAGTGATTCAATAAATCAAGAAAATGTTTAGTAGTGGACCACAAGAATGAAGTAATGGTAGACTATGTACGTATTCCATAGTCCATCAAGTATTGTAGACAAGTGAAAACACATTCACCAAAGTGTCTGAAATAGCATAAAGTAAGTATATTAAGACGAAGGATGTGTTATGTTGTAGACTGAATCTGATGTGAACGCAGACTAAACCGACAAAACGTGCTAGTTTCTCACGCATAATCTCCTTACGTGTCGTTGAGAGGATCGCGCTCCGTGTGATCTCCCCTGCTATCTCCGTCCCTCCCTACCACTATAGCCCCTCACCCCACCCCCGCGTCAACCCCCCGCGACCCGGATCCCCCCGCCTCGCCCGCGCCCCCAACCCCATCCCCCCCCTGGCAACTACAAACCTCCTCCTATTATAGATTCTAAGGAACTCGATACGCTGTACAGTCACGATCCCACCCACCCCCCACACCCAGACCTAAACCCATCTTCACTTAACTCTACCCCCATGACTTACCCCAGAACGTTGAGTATCAACTTGAGTTGGATATAACTCTAGACATGTTACGCACGGCATACTCATACAAACTCGAATCCTATATATCCCCACTCATGCTCCGAATATGTGACGATGATGTGAATCCGAAGCCCTATATCATGAACTGAGCGATATCAAACACCTTCGTCGTATGCGATTGGTGTTCGATATATACTACTAGAGCCGGACTCTCTCTCTCAAACATCCATCACTACTACTCTGTCCATACGAGGGAGAACATCGCAAGTCAAAACACTTTTCTCTTTTTCGCACCGTCTACGATAGCACACGAGCTCAACCTCCCCCTAATCCCACCCACAAAACCCTGCACCACAAGAGTAAATTCTCCCCATATACCACTCCAAGCGCGCCCAACCCCCACGCACATCTACCATGCCGAGGTAGTTTATGTAGGCTTTTAACCCCCTACAACCCCTCTACAACCTCCCCCTCTCAATGGAAAGAAGTGGGTTCTTTGAAAATTAGGGTAGGTCTTTCTTATCATCTCAATTAAAGATCCCACCCCACCCCCCCCTTTATTATGCATTGATATCATATCATCCGATACCCCCATAATAAGGTAGAACTATAAACCCCATACTTCCAAGAAAACCCCCTGAACTTATGTAAAACTCTAATGATTTATCAGTTTCGCTATATTGCAATAACACACTATATATGAACTAAAGCCCAATACTCAAAATCTGAATATTTTGTCGGTACACATCGAGTAACATCCGTCTAAGAAACCCCAATAACACTGGCATTGTATAAAGCACAATACCCCCACAATTAGTATAACTTACACCCCACTAACCATAGACCCAATAACCCAAAAGAACCCCCACACCCCTAAAACACATCCCCCGCCTACTCACAAACCAGACTAATCTCCCGCGCCCCCCCCTCTCCCAACCCCCCCCAACTCCCCCAGCCCTCCTCATTCACTATCATATGCTCCCGTTCCACCCACTCTCCCCCCTATATATATCTTCCACTGGTCTATCGACATGATACCCCGAAAAGATTCACAGTAGCTCTACCATAAACTAGTCCCACCCACGACCCGTCTATCTGAGCGCTACCGTCCCCCAGCAACTCCCTCACTTCGGCGCCTCCCCCCTGCGTCACTCACTCGTGCCCTAAAAAACCCATAACCCCTGCCTTGTTAGATCCCCTGCCCCCTTCCCCCCTCCCCCCCCCCCGCACCCTGCCATGCACCTCAAAATTACGCATAACCCGCCTCATACCTACCGATATACCCCCCCTACATAATCATACCAGCGAGGTCCATCTACTCATGCTCTCACCCCTCGTCCTCACCCGCCAATCCATAAGTGCCAACCCATCCGTATTACTAAGTGTGAGTCTTAGAAGTCCTCTAATAAGTGTTAGTGCCCACACACCGGAAGATGTAGAAAGCAGGTGCTAAGATCAAGACAAGTCTGTATCCGTATGCTGTACACCGCTAGACCTGTTAGAAGAACCCTATTTCAAATAACGACCATGCTTATACTTAATTGGTATAAAACGAACCGTATGTATTTATTCTCCCCCCTATGAAAAATCATTTTTGAATACAGATTACAAGATGCGATCCGAAAAGTGACCAAGGCTGCAAAATGCACCTTCTCACATCTCCCCTCATGATGTAGCACGTCAGCATACATAGACCCAGCTATGGCATAACATCAAATAAAGAGCCTCATCCCAGAATCCTCAACCCAGGCAAACAACACCGACATAACGGTAACCGACTCCTCCCGAAAGATTTCGGTCTCTTCCATCCAGTACATACGGAGTCAAGCTCCTCACCTAGGCTTAAGAGATCCGTATGTAATTAAGTGTTCTAGCTACCAGCTATGGATGCAATAGTACTATACTAATTGTCTGCCACAACCGTTGAAATCAAGCTAGTATCACAGATTATTTTTAAGAATTATAAGGCTTATACCTTCCTCGTTACATGTGATTGCTTGCGTGGTCTGAAGTTTCAATCTATCATATATAAGAACGTCACTATAACTTAAATAAGCTGATAAACTTTGCATAGAAAGTGCGTAAATTGTAATGAGTTATTTTTCTGTTTGTTAATAATATTGTGATCAGATCTAACTGTGAAAATGTGAAACTCCAGGTGAGTGTAGTATGCAAATTACATGTACTAGATCTGTGTTCATCAACAAGCATTTACACACCTGATATTAACTAGACAAATAACTCTCCGAAGCGCTATCTTATAATACGCGCGATACATGTTGTATGACTATATAATAGATGTGACGAATTAAATATAAACTTCCAGTGCTCCCTATTATGATAATTGATCGCCTTCATGTGATTATTATATTTGAGTTAGATAAGAAAGCTCCTTGAGTATGTAGAATAAGTAAGTGTATGAGTATCACGCAAAATATCGCACCATACATCAGCGCTACGCTCCGTCAATCACGTACTGTCACTCACCCCAACTGTTCCACACTAAGACACTATGTACAGATCAAGTGTTCTTCCCCTTTGACTACTAATCAAAAAGTACATGTACAGCCGCCCACGTCTGATGTCAAGCTTGAGACCTAAGCGATAGCAAGTGATGTATGTTGAATGTACTTCACCTGTCACCATGCAAATTATAAACTACTCCCACATACCTCAACGACTATATGTAAACTTTTGCTCTCTGTACATCAGGATTACGCTTAATCACGATTAAGTCAAGTGATCACATGAAAAGATGAGCTAGTTGAATTTCCGTCATCGTAACCTCCCAACATCTTGAACGTTCTTCTATGGATGTATATGTCAGACATAGTCGTGCTCCTCTTATAAGAACTCAGAAGTTGAATTAGTAATGATCGCCACATACTACCCTCTTCTACAAGAATGTTCGTCTGCGTACAAAAGTGTCTTAGATTTAGTAAATAGTATTGTGACTCAGACGCAAGTTATGTGGAGAGACCTCTCGCACTGTATACGATACCATCGCGTTATCGTATGTTATCACTCCATACATCACTAAAGTCTTAAAAGTCACATTCATTTTAAGTTTGATTTTTGACTGTGTACTTCTCCACCTTCACTAACTATCTTATATTCGTTATAACCCATGGCTGCAATAGACAGTATAAAGAGACAAACTCTCATCCTAAACTCATGACACGACCGCTGTTTTGTAGTAAGGACGCATCCTCTAAAGTTCCATTTATTAATCTTACGCTGCTATTATTCGCTCGTTTTGTGAGTGTAGTTAACCATCTATATATCCCTCAACATTATACTTATGGAGTCAATATTCCTCTTTGAAATTGCTATCAATTCATAAATACACCTTGTACCAAAACACCTATATGAGTGACTTTCACTTGACTTAATAACTACCTTCACAACACCACAACCTCAATGTGTGAGTTCACTACCCAATCCTCATGTAAACTTTGTGCTTTGTCGCTCCCTTGTATCTTGCTTTGTGCTCGCCCCCACAAACCGCCCCTGTCGTCGCGTAACACCCATGATTATGTGATTTCTGAGTACTTATCTATATACTCACCCTATTACTCGCGCACCCCAAACTTACGCTCCACTCCTAATGATGTTGTGTCACTTCACACCCAACCTTCGAGTGATGTCCTTTTAGCACTGTCAACGCGCTCAGTGTCTAGAGTATGCAATCGCATTTCGCTCCTTCGCGCCTCTCGCACGCGCGCTTACTTGGGCTCTTCTCTCTCACATGCACAGTCTTACTCGTCCAAATGTATGTTTATCAACATATTACTCCGCGCAAATTGCTCCATAGATTCTTTTATAACTCAACTTATAGGCACCTTGTAAAACAAGTGAAAGAGGGGCTATAAACTCACATCGATGTTGTAGAACGATTGGCAGAAATGCGCATATTAAGCGCCAGACAAAACGGAAACTGGAACGGCTCGACCAAGAAGTTGCGGTTTATCTTAACGGTTATATCCTACTAGCCTAGGATAATGTATTTGGGTTTTCCGATGAATGAGTACATCAACGCGACACGTTGATAAAAGATTTAGATTTAAAGTTGTAATAGCTTGGTGGTTGGTTAAATAAATAAATCAAAAAGTAAACGCAAGGTGTGTAATATATTCCGTATATATTACATAATGAAAAATGACCGAGTATATAATTCATACCGTGAATTATATAACAAGATACACAACCAAAAGAATAACTCGAAGCGTATATAATACGCGACATGTGTTACATCTAAAAGGTGACAATTAAAATAAAATGGTCCAATTATATAATACTTTCTGAGTATTATATAAGAAAGATGATATAAATAAAAGAAACTAAATAATTCGACACGCGCCCGAATATCCCCAAATGATTAAATAGAAAGTTTCTTTATAAAAATAAAGGCACGTTTAAAGTTGCGGATTAGATAAATGAAATCTCTAAAATTATAGCTTACGTTTGATTACCGGTTCTTCACGATCTAATAATTCTTAAGGCATTTAATTCGTCCTTTTCAGGATAATAAGTAAAGTAAGATTTGTAAAAGCTTACTAAGTGTAGCAATTTATAAAAATCTCGGCATGACCTATTCGTTTATTTAACGTTTTCCATATTAACAAAAGTTAATTAGTTTCCCTCAATTAAATCGATCCATGTTGCAAACCTAAACACCCCCTTAAGGTTATTATCCCCAAATCCAAACACTCCTAAATACGTTATTAAACACCAAAAACAAAATAATACACAACACATTTATTTAACCATTAAACCACCATTAGATCCGGTTTTATATTTATAAAAATCTTATGATATTTTCATTAGTCGATTTGTACTATTTTAAACCACGAAACTCGTACGGCTGCTGCCAAACCAAACACACCCTTTGTGTTATAAACATCAAAACCAAACGCCCATATGGCTGTTAACTGCTAACCCAAACGCACCCTAATCTGGTACTATGAAACCAAACGCACTCTTGGTGCTGATTACCACAACCAAACGCACCCTTGGTGATGAATCAAAAACCAAACGCACCCTTTGTAACACCCCCAAAATCAGGTAGCAGCGGAATGGTAACAATGGGGTGCGACGTCAAAGTACAACAATCAAGATATAGGAAACAACCATAAATGGACGTTTAAGACAAGATTTCATTCGATGTCATAGCAAAATATCAGAGTTTATACATTAGGTCCCATATGTTTTAAAAGTCATAAACATTTCAAGTACATATTTAATTAAACAAAAGCTTCATAATACCAAAAGATGACTTAAGTTTTTATAAAAGATAGAAGTTTGCATTAAATATAGATAAACACATAATCCATCTTCATTGATATCCGTCCCGGCTCCCGTCTAATCTTCATACTCTAGGACCTGAAATTACATGCTAAAAGTCAACACAAAGGTTGAGTGAAATCATAGGTTTGTCGGTAAAAAGGTGGACACAAGATTTTTGTAATAGTAGACTCTGAAACACATTCAGTAGTCCAAAATGTTTATTATTGCACTAAGCTCATGACCCCGAAGCCTTAACTAGATTTGTGCCCCAATCGGAATATAGGATGCTTGCCAACAACCTAACACCTCTCAATGTTAAATGCACCCGATCAAACTAGTGACCCAAGTAAGTTGGGGATTGTCAACCCCGATAGACGTATCCACAACACTGGCGCTTACTACAATAGTAATTAACGGTTCATGATAAATAGGGACTTTACGGCAATACGGTAACTCAGGCATTAATAATCAAGAAATAATTCTAGATAACATACACTTTGTAAACACTTAGAAAAACACTTGTGTCCAATAGTAAAACAAGCAATGTAATTCACCTCGTAGATTTTGTAAAACAATCACGTAGTAAAAAGGGGGCTATGAACTCACCTCGAGTGAATGGTAATCAACAAGTATTCACAATAGAAAATGTGTCACGCTTACGATCGAATGCAACCTAATCCAATATAGGTCGTATAAGTACTAAACACTTTGATTAACAACAACCATATATAATTCTATATAGTTACATCATACTATCGTTCGGGCTATCATAATTAAGAGGTCATGTAGTGACGTATGAGGAGCTAGGACACTTTAAATTGTAAATCCAACAACTCGTCGATACGCCACCCCGAAGAGGCCTCATTATGAAACTCCCTAGTAATATAGCACTTTGATTAACTAATACCACATATAATTCTATATAGCTACATCACCATCTAATCGTTTTAGTGAAATCATATTTATAAAGTAAAAACGTTTATAAATACGCCTTTAGCAAAAATGACCTAACTTTATCGTTTTAAGTCCGTTTCTCGCGTTTCTTACGTCCACGCTTTCGTATTAAGACGAGTGATCATAATATTATGTTTTTAAGTTTTCAACATTCTGTGGTGAATAGTGTTTTTACTGTTCATCACAGCTATAAACTTATTTTTACGTTTTAATTAGCGTAAAACCCGTAAATGTCGTATCTTATTCGTTATAGCTCCGTTTTTAGCGATTCTTGCGAGCACGTTCTCGTAATTAAAAGTTTTATCAATTTATTGATGTTTTAAAAGTATAAGTTTCTGTGGTGAATAGTAACTTTTATAAAAATAGTTTTATACAAGTATTTATCGTCGTAAACTCGTAACTAGCGTATCTTCTTCGTTATAAATCGGTTTTTCGAGTTTCTTATCATTTTGGAATCCTCATGGGATGTACTATTTTTATAAAACATAATATAGATACTTTTATTTTTGTCCCAAAACAGAAAGTTTTGAAGTTTGTGTTAAAAACTTATTTTAAGCTTGATTTTATACTTTTAAGCTGCAACACCTTATTACAAATACTTTACAACACTTTATATCTTATGTATTACATATAATAGGTCCATTAGTCCATAATTTGTCCATGTGTTTAAAATAGTAAGTCCTCTAATCTCTCTTTTAATCACAACTTATTAAAGAAACCCTAATTTAACAAGTTTACACATGAACTTTTTATACATAAACCAAGAGTGTACAATAGTTATACTTCCATATAACATGTGTATAAGTTCATAAAATCATGTTTACGAGAAAAATCCATTTTTACAAGTCAAACATATCCTAAATGGTGATATTGCTAAATAGGACATATAAACACATAAAATCATAACTTGTAAATTCATAAAGGGTTTTAGATAACCTTATATTGGTGTATGATGATGATAAATATAATCTAAACCCTTGTTTAGATTTTTAAACCAAGCTTGCAAGAATGAAACCCTAATTTTTCCAAAGAACCCAAACTTCCTTTTTCTTGCTTAATACTTGTAAAGGTTTAACCAAGCCTTCAAACCATCTTAGTAGGTCTTAGATATGTTGTGTGTATGCTTGTATAAGTGGTAGAAAAAAAATTGTATGGTTTGTGTGGGGAGGGTTTTTGAGCCGTGAGCTATAGAGGTGAAAAGAGAGAGTGTTTTGCTTTGTTTCACCAAGGAAATGAGAGATGTGTGTGTATCCTTTCTAGTTTAGGCATTATATACTCTTGTAGCTAGATGCAATAAGGGCTAGATACATAATAGACACAATGAGGAATTCTAGGGAAAGTCTTGGTCTTACTTGTGAAAGTCTTGAGATAAATATCTAGATGTTCCTCAATGTTGAGAACAACCCATGAAAGTTAGGAGATGTGTTTTGTAGATACTTCTTTGGTTCCTTCTCATCTATATCCGGCCATATGGAGTCTTTTGTGATGTTATTTTGTAAATTTTGGGTATTGGGTATAATTGTGGGTATTTGTTGAAGCGCAGAAAAGTTTTGGTGGTTCCGGGAATGCCTAAATGTAATTTATCGTGAAACGTAAACGTTTTACGTAACCGATAAAAATAAAACATAATAAGTTAATTATTACTTTAGTAACAATAATATAATGATGGCTTGACGTAAACTTTAATTTGTTTGGTGCCCGTTTACGTTGATTGGTGATTTTTAGTTTATGCGATTTGACATAACGATTAAAATAAAAAAAACAAACGCGTACGAGTAAAAATAAATAGTGAATTAAATAGTGTCGTACATTGATCAAAAATAAGGAAGGTTACACCCTTGGTGGTGGCTGCCACCCAAACGCACCCCCTAGGGGTGGTTGTACAGCGAACCAACGCACCCTTGTGGTGGTGGTGACTGCCAAACGCACCCTTTTTGGTGACTGACAAATCAAACGCACCCTCTTGTGGTGTTAACCACATAAACAAACACACCCTCGTGGTGTGGGGCTGCCAAACGCACCCTATGCTGTTTTTAGTTAAACCACATGCACCCTTTTATGGTGGAGATGGTGGCATGGTGATGAAAATGGGTCGGGATGATGGGGATGGTGTTATGAAGATGGTGGCGGTATGATGGGGTGATGTTGATGATATGAAGATGAAGGTGGTGCTCGGTGGTGGCGTGGTTCGGTGGTGGGGATGATGACGGGGGTGAAGGTGAGGTGGTGGAGGTGATAATAACGGCGGCTGAGCCGCGGTGGGGTAGTAGATCGGGTAGACCGGAGGTAGATCTACATATTTGTATATTTTTGGGGTGGCGGCCTGCGGCGGCGACGGTGGCCGGAGGTTGGCCGGAGATTGGTGGCGGCGCCGGAAGTTGAGGGGAGGAGGGATGTGTATATGTGTGTGTGTTATTAATGAAATGATAATGAAATGAACCCTATTTCATTTCTATATATATTAAAAAGTTTTAAGAAAAATGGCAAGGTCTAAATCCGTACAGAGCCTCAAATGGTGCGCCACTTCATGATCAGTGTTGTACTGTTATTATAAGAAAACTCAATCAATGGAAGATTATATCCCAACTACCTGCCACCATTTCCATAACACAACACGAAGCATATCCTCCAGTGTTCTGAATAAGTACGCTCACATCACATGACCGTCCAGTCTGAGGGTGGTAAGCCGTACTCCCATGTCTATCTTGTACCCAACCTTTTCTGAAAAGCAAGGCCATAAAGTGAGACATTAATCGACCAACACGGTCTGAAATGAATTGACACCACGCCACACCCTGTCCTCGCTACAATCTCATGGTATAAATCCTTGCTAACTTCTCCACCCTATAGTCTTCCACGAATAGAGTAATAAAGTGAGTCGACTGGTCAAATCTATCCACAACGACCGTCAATATTGTATCATGCGCCCATCTGCTACTATTAGGCAACTTTGTGACAAAGTCCATTGTTATCTTTTTCTATTTCCACTCAGGAATTACAGGATTGCTGAAGAAAGTCCGGAGTTGTCTGATGTTCGGACTTTAATCTTTGAACATGTAAGACATCTGCTAACATACTACAAGCAATGTCCTCTTCATACCACCACCACCAATACAAGTCTCTAGATCATAAGTAACATCTTATCCACACCCGGATGTATTAAATATCTAGAAGGTTGACTTCCATCCATGGATCAATATCCTTTACACCCACCAAATAAAGGAATCCAGATACGATCGAAGAAGTAAATTTCACCATTATCTCGTTGCTCAAAGTGTCTTTCTAATCCTCTTAGCCATTCAGCTGGGGCTTTGAGATCCTTGAAAGCTTCGCCCTGTGCTTCCAAAATCTTAGTCTTAAGTCTAGAATGGATAGTAATACTCATAGCTCGTACTCGTCTTGGCGTGAGTCTTTCTTTTCTACTCAAGGCATCTGCCACCACATTTTCCTTGTCTGGTGGTTATTTGTGATCTCACTTCATAAATCACATAAGCACTCGATCCACCCCTTTGGCGCATATTCAACTCTTTCTGATCCGAAGATGAGTACTGGAGAACTCCTTGTAGTCAGTGTATGATGACAACTGTCCGTCCCATAAATATAATGTCTCCAGATTTTTAAGGGCAAACACCACCGCACTTAATTCCAGGTCATGGGTGGTATAATTATTCTCATGTATCTTCAACTGTCTTGATGCGTACGCTATCACTTTGCCCCGCTGCACCAGCACGCACCCAAAACCCTGTTTCGATGCATCACAATAGACCACATAGTCGTAGGGTCCATCGGGGAGTGCTAACACAGGAGCATTGCATAATTTCTCCTTCAGAATTTGGAAAGCTTCATCTTGCTTATCCCCCACACATACGTCTTATTCTTTTGAGTCAACAGGTGAAGGGGCATGGCGAACTTGGATAAATTCTTAATAAACCTTCGGTAGATAGACCTGCCAATGCCCATAAATGAAGGCTTTCTGTTGGGTGACTCAGGGTCTTCCAGTTCTTGACACGCCTCAACCTTGCTAGGTATCTACGCGGTGATTACCCGTCATAGTTGACTGCAACAATGTCCTAAGAACTGGAATCTTGTAACCAAATTCGCACATTTGAAAATTGGCTATAAACTTCTCCTCCTTGAGTAAGTCTATAAAATCGTCTTCAGGGTGGGGACTTCATGCTCTTCTTACTGACTTTGAGTAGAATAAGCATGTCTCAATGAACACAATTACAAATTGTCTAAATACTGATTTAGCAGACGCGGTTCATTGCAGTCTATAAATATGGCTGTGCCATTTGTCAGCCCAAATGGCATGACTGTGAAATCTAAGTGCCCATAACGTTTCTAAACGCGGTCTTGCTAGAATATCTCTTCTCGACTCTTAATTGATGATATCACCCTAACGAAGATCTATCTTTGGAGAAACAACACGCACCATGTAATTGGACAAACAAGTCATCAATTCTGGGGAGAAGGGAAACAGTTCTTTATAGTCAACTTGTTAGTTCAATGTAGTCAAATACACATTCTCATCGACCGATCTTTATACATGACAAAAAGCATGGATGCTCCCCCATGGTTAGATGACTTGTGTCGAATAAAAACCTTCTCTTGAAGTTCTTTAAGCTGGTTCGAACAATTCAAACATTTCTAGAAGGGGCTAACCGTATGGAGATCTACACAACTGCGATGCGCCTGGAATCATATCAATGCGAAATTCTATCTCTCGCACAAGAGGTAAACCTAACAGATCGTTCTGGGAAATACCTCAGGGAAATCTCTGACACACAAATGTCATCAAGCTTTCTCATCGACCTTGAAACACTCAAGTGATCCAAGATAGATCCTATTCCCTGCCTCTCGGCCGTTGAACTATCAATAATACGCCATTCGAAAGAGGAATACGGATAATCTTCTCGTAACAATCAATGACAGCTCGGTGGTATGCCAACCAGTCCATGGCATTTTAAGTCCGTTTTTGGTTATTTTAGCTCGTTTTTAAAGGTAAAAGGTATGTGTAATTAAGCACATACCAGTGCAACTACGTAAAATGGTATTGGTGCTAACGACTTTTTCGTCTGCTAACTTTACTTCATAGCTAGTGTTTAGAGTGGCAGGGGCAATATTAATAAAAGGGGTAAACGCAGAAGATACAAAACTCTTTTTAGCACCGGAGTCAAAGAGGATACAAGCGTAGTGATCATTACGAAGAAATGTACTCGTAACCACATTCAGATTCTACTGCGTATTTTCAATCACCACATAAGCTCTTCCATGAGCTCCCTCATTCTGTTGGTTCCTTGCTCTTGGACACCTGTCCTTGAAATGTCCTTTCTCACCACACCCAAAGCATGTCACATTCTGCATGAAGTTATCACCTACATTCTGAAGCCTAGCTCTACAATCCTTCTCCAGGTGACCCATTCCTTGATATCTCTGGCACTTTGGAGAACACAGTCCATGATGATATAAGTTGCATCTATTGCATTTTGGTAGGTTTCCAGCATAAACCTTACCTCTAGCTGGGGCTGCAACATATGCCCTTAGATTTTCCTGTCTCCTGTTTTGTTGATGGTGATAATTGTTGTTTCGGTTGCGGTTATTGTTGTTGTTGTTGTGGTTATTGTTGTTGGTGTTTCTTTGGTGGTCTTCCCATTTCCTCTTATTGCTTTCACCAATTCTTGTAGCCCTACCTTGAACTGCTTGCTCGACCAGTTCATGGCCCATGATGAAGGCATCATGCAGAGTTGCAGGCTTTGAAGAAGTGATATTTCCTTTGATTCTTTTAGGAAACCCATGAATGTACTTTTCAATCTTCTTTCTTTCAGTGGACACCAATTCAGGACACATCAGGACCAGTTCGTGGAAAAAATTGTTGTAAGCTTCAATATCATCTCCTTTCAGAGTCAGAGTCCAAAGTTCTTGCTCCATCCTTTGGATTTCAGTTGATGGGCAGTACTCAGTAGTCATCATATCTTTTATGTTGCTCCAGGGGATCTGATTAGCATTAGCAAGTCCCAAAGTTTGAACATTTCCGTTCCACCAGGTTAGAGCATGACCCTCGAACGTGCACACAACAAATTTCACTTTGTCATCTTCAGCACACTTACAAATCTCAAACACTTGCTCAATCTTTTCGAACCAACGTTTCAGTCCGACTACACCTTCTGTCCCGCTAAAAGAGTGAGGTTTGCCGTTCGTAAATGTCTTGTACGAACATCCATGCATCTCTGGTGCGACAGTTCCTTCAGTATTTGCGGATCCAGATCCACCAGCATTGTCTTCCTAATAGATTTCTTCTTAAATCTCCTGGGCGGCATGATTCTGGCAACACAAGTACACAATTCGTTGAGAATTTGTAAAGGTATGCAGAGTCATGGCACATGGTAAATAATGGAGAATGATATAAATAATCATAAATTAATCAGGATGGTCAATATTCACATAATTGACCGATAGAAATAGATACTGATATGTCAAAAGGTAAACATAAGGGATCGAGTTTAAACCAAGTATTATATATATAAGATTATATATAATGCAATAATGATAATCGGAAAAATAAGTAAGGATCGGGGAATACGCGCGCGTGGATATCGGATAGCGATGAAGGATTCTGTATTTAAAAATGAAAGAAAAGAAAACCTTTAAACTTTGTGGTTATAGACTAGGTTTTGAAAATGACCCAGTTCCCTATAACCTTGGCTCTGGTACCATCTGTAACACCCCCAAAATCAGGTAGCAGCGGAATGGTAACAATGGGGTGCTACGTCAAAGTACAACAATCAAGATATAGGAAACGACCTTAAATGGACGTTTTAAGATAAGATTTCATTCGATGCCATAGCAAAATATCAGAGTTCATACATTAGGTCCCATATGTTTTAAAAGTCATAAACATTTCAAGTACATATTTAATTAAACAAAAGCTTCATAATACCAAAAGATGACTTAAGTTTTTAAAGATAATAAAAGTTGCATAGACTTTAGATAAAACACAGAATCCGTCTTCATTGATATCCGCCACGGCTCCCCTCCAATCTTCATACCCTAGGACCTGAAATTACATGCTAAAAGTCAACACAAAGGTTGAGTGAAATCATAGGTTTATCGGTAAAAAGGGTGGACCACAAGATCGAAGTAATAGTAGACTCTGAAACACATTCAGTAGTCCAAAACGTTTATTATTGCACTAAGCTCATGACCCCGAAGCCTTAACTAGATTTGTGCCCCAATCAGAATATAGGATGCTTGCCAACAACCTAACACCTCTCAATGTTAAATGCACCTTGATCAAACTAGTGACCCAAGGAAAGGTGGGGATTGTCAGTCCCGATAGATCTATCCACAACACTCGCGCTTACTACAATAGCAATTAACGGTTCATGATAAATAGGGACTTCACGGCAATAAGGTAACTTAGCAATAATATTCAGGCAGTAATCTGGATAGCATACACTTTGTAAACACTTTGAAAACACTTAGAAAAACACTTGTGTCCAATAGTAAAACAAGCAATGTAATTCACCCCGTAGATTTTGTAAAACAATCACGTAGTAAAAAGGGGGCTATGAACTCACCTCGAGTGAATGGTAATCAACAAGTATTCACAATAGAAAATGCGTCACGCTTACGATCGAATGCAACCTAATCCAATATAGGTCGTATAAGTACTAAACACTTTGATTATTTATAGGTCGTATAGCTCATCATACTATCGTTCGGGCTATCATAATTAAGAGGTCATGTAGTGACGTATGAGGAGCTAGGACACTTTAAATCGTAAATCCAACAACTCGTCGATACGCCACCCCGAAGAGGCCTCATTATGAAACTCCCTAGTAATATAGTACTTTGATTAACTAATACCACATATAATTCTATATAGCTACATCACCATCTAATCGTTTTAGTGAAATCATATTTATAAAGTAAAAACGTTTATAAGTATACTTTAGTAAAACTGGCGTAACTTTCTCGTTTTAAGTCCGTTTCTTTCGTTTCTTACGTCCACGCCTTCGTATTAAGACGAGTTATCAAAATATAACATTTTCAAAATCTGAGTTTTCTGATGAATAGTGATTTTTACTGTTCATAACAGTTATATATTTATTTTTATAGATTTAGTTATCGTAAATCTCGTAAATGTCGTAACTTATTCGTTTTAACTCCGTTTTTAGCGATTCTTTCGAGCACGTTCTCGTAATTAAATGTTCTATTTATTTATGATGTTTTTCCAAAAATAAAGTCCCTGATGAACAGTAACTTTTTATAAAAGTATTAATTATCGTAAACTTGTAATCGTCGTATCTCCTTCGTTATAAATCGGTTTTTCGAGTTTCTTACCTTTTTGGAATCGTCATGAGACGTACTATTTTTATAAAACATAAAATCCATGCTTTGGATTTCGAACCAAAACAGCCCCTTAATAATAATTAGGTATTCATATATATAAACTTGTTTTATATACTTTTTCAACTTAATAAAATACCACAAGTTTTCCACAACCCTTTTTATCATATGTCATACATATTATTATGTCCATTAGTCCATGATATATTCAACCACATAACACATGAATAAGTGTACAAAATTATAATCACAAGCAAAAATATGTTTTACATGTTTAAAAGCATCCTAATGGTGATTTCACTACATAGAACTTATATACACATAAAATGATAAATGTAAAGACATAAAGGGTTTTAGATAACCTTATGGTGATGTAATATGATAACCAACACAATCTAAACCCTTGTTTAGATTATAAACCCAAGCTTGCAAGATCTTGAAACCCTAAACCCTAATCTTCCATTTTTCTTGCTTAACACTTGTAAAGACTTAACCAAGCCTTCAAATCTTCTTAGGACATCTTAGATATGTTGTAGGAATGTATGTAAATGTGTTAAATAAAATTTGGTATGGATTTGGTGTTGGTCTTGTGGTTGCCGTGAGCTAGAGAGGAGGGGGAAGAGAGATTTTGTGTGTTTTACACCTTGAAAGTGAGAAGTGTGTGTGTATTTCACTAGTAAAGGCCTTATATACTCTAATGACTAGTCAAAGACAAGATGAGTAAAACAAGGAAGTCTTATGGTCTTTGTTGGAAAAAGAAGAGAACATCTCATGGTTTTAAGGAATGTGTTTCTAGACTTGGACATAAGTATTAATAAGTTGAAGTTGTACAAAATTTAGTTGGTAAAAGTTGTGATCTTCATGTCCCCTAGATCTTTATTGGTGCGTTTGATATAAGAATTTAGCAAGAGTTTATAAAACTTTTGGGTATTGGGTATAATAGTGGGTATTTGTTGAAGCGTAGAAAAGTTTTGGTGCTTCCGGGTATACCTAAATGTATTAAATTGCAAAACGTAAACGTTTTACGCAACCAATAAAAATAAAATATAAAAAGTTAATTATTACTTTCGTAAAAAAATATATATTAGAGCCAATAAGTTTATAAACTTTGATCATTAGAAATAATAATGGTTATTTGTTGAAGCGTATATTTATTTTGGTGGTTCCGTGTATGACTAAACGTAATTTATCGCGAAACGTAACGTTTTACGTAACCGATAAAAATAAAACATAATAAGTAAATTATTACTTTAGTAATAATAATATAATGATTACTTGACGTAAACTTTAATTTGTTTGGTGCCCGCTTACGCTAATTGTTGATTTTTAACTTACGCGATTTAACTATATAATAAGAATTAAAAGTAAACGCGTACGAAAAAAATAATAATTAGTAAAATAGATGACGTCGTAAATGACCTAAAAATACGAAATGTTATATTAGATGGGTTCAAACTAATCAGTCTTGCATGGGTGTATCGTAACCTATTCAAGTAACATAAATAATAATAATTGATGTGTGCTAAAACACACATCATTTGTACCCCAGAAAATGCTAATAAACAGACTAAAACACTAAAATATGGATAAATATGTTGTAAATATGTTTGTATTGTGTTTTTATGCCTTACAGGTACAAAGGATTGAAAATAAAGCAAAAAACGGTAATTTTTGGGTGACTTTCGACGACGTTTTGGCGTTTATCGAGATCTAAACAAAGTCGTGAAAATTCCTCGATCACTCCATTGGCAAGAGCACGAAATTACGAGTTTAACGGTACCTTACTCACCCCTTGAGCCTTTCTTATTTGCTAATAATAACCCAGCCCAAACAAATTAGCCCTTAAATATTAAATATTGCATATCAATAATGTAACTTTGCCCTAGATCAGTTGGCTCAGGGGTGTGGCTTAAGCTTATGACCGAGAGGTCATGGGTTCGAGTCCCCCTTGTCCCAAAGTTAGGGTATTAGTTGCTATGCTACGGGGTAGCCTTGACCCGATCTAGACCAGGACCCGACCCGATTCAGACCCGGCCCATTACCCGACCTGACCCGCCTGTTTTTGACAAGGCGGTCCAAGCACCCGTTTGACCCGGAATGATTCCGGCGGTGGTCTGACACCGTTAACCATCTGCCGACCACTGTTGACCGCCGTCGTTAAGCGTTGGTCCCGGTCGAGTTCCGTGATGCCCCACCATTGACCGTCCGCCCCCACCATTTGACCGCGTCGCGAAGAGTGCCCGGTGTTTTCGGGGGTGTTCCGGTGAACTGTTCAGAACTTAGAACGCCACGTGGCACCACTCAGGTGGTGACACGTGGCCTGCTAATGATTGATGGCAGGTTGTGCAGGTACGAGGTACTGTAGCAATACGAGGTTGTTGGATCGAGGCTTCTGGAAGGCTGACGTGTCATCATATGATTGGTGGATCCAGCTGTTATTAGCTGGCGTACGAGGTACGCTTGTTAATAACGCGGGGTGGGCTGAAATGACGAAATTACCCCCCATATTTGCACTATAACAGTTCTTGATGGCTGGAAAAGACGAAAATACCCCCACACCCCTTTGGGCCTATATAACACAGACGCAGCAGCAGATGAATGGGAGTTAGGATTTTGTAGTTTACTCTCAAATTTTAGTTTTTAGTGTGTAGCTTTTAGATTATTTAGTTTTTGCTTATTTCAACTTTTGTAAAAGCTTTTCTAGCTTATTTGGTTTATTGTAAAAGATCCTTTGAGCTTATTTATGAAAGATGGAGGTTGGTTAATTGCTTATTTTGTCTTTGCTTACTTCTTTCCTTTTCTTTTCTTTGGCTTATTCGAATAAGCTCACTTGGGCTTATTTGTTTTAATAGCTTATTTTCTATTTCAAGTTAGCTATCTTTTAGCTTATTTGATTGAATCTAAGCTTATAGATCTAAATAAGCTTTTGCTTATTTCATCTTTTAATCTCTTTTCTTTTCTTTTCTTTTTCAAAAGTGCTTATTGTTTGATTAAGCTCGATTCGAATGCTAAAAAGGGTGTCATGAGTCTCCTACTCGACTTATTCATTAAGTCTTGAGCACCTTTATCTTTGAGAGCTTATTATTTAGCTTATTTAGTCATAAAGTTCTAAACTTTGCGCGCGCGAGCGCGCGAGAGAGCGTTAATAGCTTATTAAGGTAGGTGGCTTATTTTCGATAGGGTACTTGTAGCTTATTTGAGAAGTGGCTTATTTATATAACTTATCTTCTTCTTCATTACATTCTTCGAAAAAAGCCTTTATTTAGCGAGCGAGAGAGTTTTAGTTTATTCCTAGTTTTTTATTTCAAAAGTAGTTTTTTTCATATAGATTTAATCTAGTTTTATTTTTACAAAAAAAATAGTTTTCAAAATAGCTTATTTTTCTTAAAAGGTTTTTCATCTTATTAGCTTATTTTGTCCTAACTATAAATTTTTTTTATGTCTTAATTTCTATCCTCTTTTCTAACATCTAAGGCCGGAGCTTAAGGGTCTTATAAGGTTGATAAATAGATAAAGTTTTGATCTTTATAGTTTTTATGAAAGTAATTAGTAGATAAAGTGATAACCTTTAATTGCCTAATTAGATGAAGTAGAGCTTAAAAGTGATAAACTTATTTGTTTATTAAGTTTGTAAGATCGGGTGGTTATCGTTTATTTGCGGCTCTTCAATTTGGTCATATTTTCTATCATTTTTCAATTAAATAGTTGTAATTAATTTTAAAATGTTTTTGCTTTGCTTATTTTGATCATGATGTGTCGTGTAGTGAGTAGTTTAACTTGTGGTTGCTAAGTGATTAGTGATTTGGAATTTAAGTGCGGTTTTAAAAAGGTTTAAATTTTTTTTTAATAATAATCAATTTACATACCGTCATTTACTTTTAATGCAATTTAAATACTTGTCGTTTATTTTAAAAAACATTTTACTTTACTTGTCATTTAATTTCTTGAAACTTGTTTTCTAAGGATTTTAATTCGTTAAACCTAAGCCCAGCACTTAAGGAACATTCCGACCCACTAGCAATCATATTTGTCATTATATCTTTAGATCAATTTTAGTATAACCTATTGTAGGAGAGAGAGCGCGCGAGCTAGAGCGCTGCATTCATATTAGTTTTTAATTTTAGTTTAAAAAAGTTTAAAACAAAACCAAAAACTTTATGACAATCTAGCTCGATTTACAACTTTGAAAGGTATATTTCCATTCATCCTCTCCCGAGAGAAAACCGATACCCGTAGTTGATTACTTTTTATTCTTTCTTAAGAATAATTTGTATGATACTTAGCTTGCGTATACGTATATGTATTTTATAAATATATATATTATATCTGAGGGTTTATTTGATACGCGTGTAAAAACGACAATATCAAAATGGCGCCGCTGCCGGGGAGAGGTGTAGCGATTTTTACGGGATTGTTCGTGTTCAAAGCCCTTGAAGAACCTTTCTTCGGAAAGTTTATTTTCGTTCTTATAAAAAATATAAAAATCCAAAAATATTTTTCTTTTCTTTTATCAATATTAAAAATACCAAAAATATTTTTATTTTATTATCTTTAAAAAAAATTCAAAAATATTCTACTTTATCCTCTTACTACATTTAATTCTTATCTTCTTTATCCTCTTATCCGTTTAATTCTTCGACATGTCTTCGTATAACCATTAAGGTTCTCAGTATAATCTATCATAGAGAGCAACACTCTCTAAAAACATAAGACGATAGATGTTGGAGGGGAGACGTGTCTGACTACACACAAGTAGATCCGAAATGAGTTTGTCTAATTACCCAAATCCTTGATTATTAATGACATGAAAACTCATCAAACCACTTCAACCATCGCCTTCAACCAACCATCCACCATACGTAATACGAGACAAAACCCTTGTATCCTATCTCATATATCTATATACTCTAAAATAAAGATTTCTCATCCGGGTTACGATTGTCAAACAGGGAACACACCCGTCTTTGATCAGGGTCCCTGTTACAATCAAGACTTTGGATTTAACCAACCTCTACATTATTTTCCGAGTCAACCACAACAATTTCCTTGTGAAAATTGCGGGGTTCTTCATGAAAATTTTCAGTGTCAACCGATGAACCAAAATTTCAATTATTCTAATTCATTCGGTTTTGACCAAATTCAACCCCAGCAGCAGTTCGACAATCATCAGCCTCAAGAAATTCCAGAAGTCATTCCTTTCTTTGATAGTGAAACAAAGAACGAGCTTTATAAAATGATGGAAGATTTTACGGAAAGAATGAATCAAGAGTTACATAAGCAGGAGGTTTTACTTGCAGCTCAAAGAGAGCAAGAATTACTTGCCCAAAAGCAAGCAGCTCAGGAAAAGCAAGTTCCCTCACCAAATTCCGTCTTTCGTCAACTAATTGAAGAAATGTGTGGCACAAAAGTTTGTGAAGAGCAAAAGCAAAATATGGAAGATACGATGCTAGATCTCTTAAATTTGTCGACAAAAAGAGCTTTATTGTATGCATAATAATGTTGAAGATCTAATTGAAAGTGCTCTTAATTCTAAACTTCTCTCTATTAATTTGAATTCTCAACATCTCGATAAGGAAAAGCAGGAAGTAAAGAATATCGCAGAGCCGACAGCTAAACATCAAACTCGAATTTCACCATGTTTAAAGAATTTTAAAGTTATTCACAAGGAGAGCATTATTTCTTTGAATAATACGCCTCAAATTTCTCCGGTTAATGCAATCACACACGACTTACCAACTAAAGAACCCGAGGACTCTCTCATAATGGGGAATGAGGAACTTAGCACTATTCCTGAAAAGGAATCGGACGAATTCATAAAGTCTAGTGTTGAGGACCTTATTCCAATCCCAAGAGAGTCTGAGGATTCTACCGGGATTTGTTTTAACCTTCGATGATGTATATTCATCTCACCATTTTGAGGAAAAAAACCGTGACTTTCTCTAAACCCTCTTTTTCGTTCAAATGATTTTAAACTCTAGTGAGAACAGATTTACATCCGATGAGGACTTCCCCGGAAGATGTTAAAATTTACATGACCCTCATTTTCGAATTAGACGACGAATATATCTCTAGTGACGTAAAATCCACTTTTTAATGAGTGTTAAGACATCGAGAAGTAGGACTCTTATGTTTCTAACCTTGATGAGCCGGTTTGTTAGTCACAACTCTTTTCGATGCTAATGAGGATGAGTGTTTCGACCCATGAGGCAAAATTGATGAGATCAATGCTTTTTTAGATATGGATATTTCTACGGATATTGAGATTGGTTATCATGATTCGAAGGGAGATATAATCTATCTGTTAGTTTGCTTATTGATGACACTAGCCCAAATTCTCCTCACCAGATGTGTTTTTAGATCATGACCCAAGAAGCTTAAAGGATGAGCCTGATAATGATGATTTGATGACCGAGGACAAAGTTTTTGACCCCGGGATTCATGAGAAGAGTTTTTCTCTGACATTTGTGAAGTTAACCTTTGAGGATCGCCATTATTTTTCCATCACATTTGTTATCCGAAAAATTTCTTCACCTTATCACACTTATTCGGTGGATTCTCTTTTCTTCTTTCCTCCGGAGTGAGGATACTAATTTTGACCCCCGCAAGCTCCAACTTTTCATTTTTCTTCTCTTAAGCCGGTGGCATATGAAAATCCGATGGTGATTTTTCCATTCTTCTGTTTCTGCCCCAAGGACAAAGGAATTCGGGGAGAGTCAAGCTAGAGACTCACACAAAAACAAGCGCTTCTCGGGAGGCAACCCGTGTTTTTTCTTCTTTCTATTTTTCTTAATAAATAAGTGTGTGATTTTATAGCCCAAGTGTGGGGGCGTGTTTCTTTCTATGGAATGTGGTTTCATTTTTGCAGGATTTCTTAAGATTATGAAGACCCGTGCTTGTTTTCAATCCTCCAATCATCCGGTTTTCGATCTTCTGCTTATTATGGAATCCTCAATCCTGATCATGTATATATTTATTGTTTCCCCTTTCACACTTGGAATTTTTTGCATTTGCCTTTTTCATTCCTAAGTGTGGGGGTAAAACCTGACATTTTTAAACATTGATGACAATGTTCCTTTCTAAGTGTGGGGGGGATTTCTATCGAAATGTGATCATACCTGTGCCTATATGTGTTCCCACGCAACCCCGTTTTGACCAAAATTTTAAATTTTTTATTATTTTATTATGATAACTTGTGTTTGCTAAGTGATTAGTGATTTGGAATTTAAGTGCGGTTTTAAAAAGGTTTAAAAAATTAATAGTCAATTTACATACCGTCATTTACTTTTAATGCAATTTAAATACTTGACATTTATTTTAAAAAGCATTTTAACTTTACTTGTCATTTATATTTCTTGAAACCCATGTTTCTAAGGATTTTAATTCGTTAAACTAAGCCCGCACGTAAGGAACAATTTCACGTCCACTTTAGCAAGCAAATTTGTCATATATATTATCTTTAGATCAATTTTAGTTTAACCTGTAGTTTTAAATCTTAGAATATAAATTATTAGTTTAAAAAATAGTTTTTTGTGATTGAATTTTGTTTTTTAATTTTTAAACCCAATAACCAAAACTTTATGACAATCAAGCTTGATTTACCAACTTGAACGTAAGAATTCCATCACCTTCGCCGAAGAAAACGATACCCCGTCTTGATATACTTTTTATTCTTTCCGAAGAATAAATTTGTATGATACTTAGCTTGCGAATACGTATAGAATTTTATAATATATATATTATAATGTCTGAGGGTTTATTTGATAACGCGTTTTGAAAAATGGACAAATCCAAAATGGCGCCGCTTCCCCCGGGGAGAGGGTGTAGCGATTTTTATAGTATTGTTCTGTTCTACTCCTCGAGAGATCCTTTCTTCGGAAAGTTTATTTTCGTTCTTATAAAAAATATAAAAATCCAAAAATATTTTTATTTTATTATCTTTATAAAAAAAATTCAAAAGTATTCTACTTTATCCTCTTTCTACATTTAATTCTTATCTTCTTTATCCTCTTATCCGTTTGATTCTTCGACATGTCTGCGTATAACCATTTTGGTTGCTCGTATTGTGGAGGTCCGCTTAATGGTGGAAACTGTCTGAGCTGTAGCAATGTAGGATCCGGAAATAAGTTTGACTATGACCCAAATCCTTATTCTTAAGTGAAATCAACGAACTTTCTTTCACCAACCTCACAATCCAATACGAGACATACTTGTGTGAATTTTGTGAGTAATTTCTCATCCTGGTTACGATTTTTTTGTGACAAACAGGAACACACAAATACCCCGTCTTTTTCAGGGTCCCCTGTTACAATCAAGACTTGATTTAACCAACCTATAATATTTTCCGAGCACCACATAATTTCCTTGTGCAAAATTGTCTGGGGATTCTTCATGAAAATTTCAGTGTCAACCGATGAACCAATAATTCAATTATTCTAATTCAATCGGTTTTGACCAAATTCACCCCAGCAGCATTTCGACAATCATCGCCTCAAGAAATTCCTAGAAGTCCATTCCTTTCTTTGATATAATACACAGAACGAGCTTTATAAAAATATGGAATATTTTATACGGAAGATGAATCAAGAGTTACATAAGCAGAGAGTTTTACTTCAACTCAAAAGAGCAAGAATTACATTCCCAAAAGCAAGCAGCTCAGGAAAAGCAAGTTCCCTCACCAAATTCTGTCTTTCGTCAACTAATTAAAGAAATTCGTGGCACAAAAGTTTGTGAAGATCAAAAGCTAAAATATGGAAGATACGATGCTAGATCTGCTTGAAATTTGTCGACAAAAAGAGCTTTATTGTATGCATAATAATGTTGAAGATCTAATTGATAAGAGACGGAGATGAACAATTGATCTTTCATACTGACACCACTTTGAAATATCCTAATGAGCATAGAATTGAGTCGATTAAAATGATTAATTTCATTGATATATCATGTGAGGATAATTTCGAAGAAGTGCTTAAGATTAAGAAATTATCTCATCATTTAAGTGGCAGTACCACTTCTACACCTGATTCTTCTCCTAGTCTCACACCGGTTGAGACTAGTGATTCTCTTCTCGAGGAGTTCGCCGATGAACTCGCTCTTCTTGACCCATTTCCACCGGGAATTGGTGATGCCGACTTTGATCCGGAGGGAGACATTCTTCTACTTGAGAAGTTATTAAATGATGATCCATCATCTCCTCTCCCTCCGAAAGAACTTAATTTTGAGGAACTTAAAATGATAAAATCTTCGATTGATGATTTTCCCCCTCTTGACGTTTTAGGGGGAAATTTTGTGACTTTCTCTAATCCTCTCTTCGATGCTAATGATGATTTTACCTCTAGTGATGACGAATCACCTCCTGAGGCGGATGTTCCAGAGGAAAATTTTAAAATTTATTCGAACCCTCTTTTTGAATTTGATGAAGAATACATCTCTAGTGACGTAAATCCTCTTTTTAATGAGGTGTTAGAAGACATCGAGAGTGAGGACTCTTATGTTTCTAACCATGATGAGCCGGCTTTACTAGTCACACCTTTTTCCGATGCTAATGAGGATGAGTGTTTCGACCCAGGGGGCGATATTGATGAGATCGATACTTTTCTAGATATTAATGTTGAGGACGATTATCATGATTCGGAGGGAGATATAATCTATCTTGAGAATTTGCTTAATAATGACACTATCCCTTATCTCCCTCCAGAGGTATTTTAGATCATGACCCAAGAAGCTTAAAGGATGAACTTGATAATAATGATTTGAAGAGTATGGTCAAAGTTTTTGACCCTGGCATCTTCGCTTATAGTTTTTATTTCTTAGAGCCGGTGGCATATGAAAAGATTTGCTCTTCCACATGTTTCGTCCCTAATATCACGATGATATGGGGAGAGTCAAGCTAGAGACTCGCACAAAAACAAGCGCTTCGTGGGTGGCAACCCATGCTTATCCCTAGAGTATATTAGTATAATAGTTATGAATAAGTGTGACGTAAGGAGGCTCGCCTCTTCCTTTCTCGTGTTTTGTGGCTTGTGTTTTATGTTCAGGATTGCCCGGATTATGAAGACTCTCGTACTCGTGGTTTTGTCCATCGTTCACTCGATCTTCTATCCTTTGCATGCTTATATATGGGAATCTGATATCCTAGATCTTATTGATTAACGTTTATCTATTAGCCTAATTAATAAATGGCTTTAGATTTACGTAGAGACCCTTTAAACATTGAGGACAATGTTTAGTTCTAGTATGGTGGGGATCTTTCGATTTGATCTTACTTGCATTTGCCTTGTCTTCACGTAACCTTGTTTTGCCACCAAAATACCAAAAATATGTGATTTTAGGCCAAAATTAAAAAAATTAAAAAAATAAAATAAGTGTTTTGACACGAATTTTTGTCTTTTTGAGAATAAATTTTGACTTGATCGAGCATGTTGCGCTCTAGCTTGCCCCTTAACCTATATAAATTTAAGCTTTTGCTAGTCTTTTATACAAGAAGCTTTAAAACGTGAATTCTAGCTTGAAAAAGCCAAGAGTTTGCAAGTTTCCATAATAGACTTTAAATATGCAAAGTTTGTTTTTATTAGACTAAGCATTCGCGGATCTTTTTATTAAAGATTTTAAATTTATGAAGAACGAAAAATGATAGTATTATATAAGTTAGATGCTAAGTATGGAGTGGTTGGATCTCTTTAGAGCTCATAGAGGTTAATTGTGGCTTTTTGCTCCCATTAGCTTAATAAACGTTATATAATTGTTGAATAAATAAAGTTACTTTGGTTTTTGCGATTCTTAGTTTAGATCACTTCGTAGAGATTCCTTCTAGTGAAAGTAAGGTACACATCGAGGTTTTGTCAGTGTTATGGGGAAATAGGCTACCGATTCTTGACGGCTCGCTACCGTTGTCTAGGTAGTTAAAAGACTACAGGACTTGAGATTTGGCTAATAATAATAATATAATAAACCGAAGCTGAAATAAGACTTCTGGATCATGGTCGGCTCGCATACCGATGTGACAGTCGTTTAAAGGGTGGAGGTAATAATAATAATAATAAGAACTGTAGGCTGATAAAAGTTTACTGTCTCTGGTCGATTCGCTGCCGATGTGGCAGTCTTTAAAAGAAGGCTCACAGTAAGAATAATAAATCCGAGACTGATAAAAGTTTGTTGCATCTAGTCGGCTCGCTCCTGATGTTGCAACCTTCAAAAAGGTCGAGGATCTCCTGGTCGAAATAAGACTCCTGGACCATGGTCGGCTCGCATACCGATGTGGCAGTTGTTTAAAGGACAGGGGGTTTAATAATGTTGCAATAATAATAATTATAAAAGCCAAATTTCGACTCCGGGGTTATATAAATAAAGCTTCCGTCTCTGGACTCGTAGTTGAGTTGTTTTGGATGAAATAAAAAGGATAACCCCTAAATCATGCGAATTAGAACCTTAATGTGGACCTTATTCTCACCATATCGTCTCTTTAGGAAATGATTTCAAACTAATTATGGTCTAAACCGGGTTTACTTTATCAAAATAAGGACTTAATTTATTTGTCACCAATAATAAGAATAAAACCCTTAGAGGATTTAGGAATAAGGGAGCGGAAAGTAGCTTTGCGTACACAATTAGCATTTATGAGTAGTGTTAGCATCTTAACTTGTATTTAACAATGAATTTGTTTTTAAGCTTGGTTTCGAGCGGGTGAAAAATCGAGGACGATGAATTTATCCTTTTAGTATTTCTTGTTCCGTGATCCTTAAAAGTTATGATATGAATGAATGATAATAATAAATGCATATATATAAAAATGGTAAAACGAAGGGCTTTTCAAAACTAGTGATTTCTTAATCCCCTTAGATGAGCACTTAGCTACTTTTCGAGGTAATTAGTCTAAGGGGGTTGAAATTTTTGGTTTTCTAAGTGTGTATTTATGACATTGCATGAGGACACAACAATAGCTTAGTATGGGGGATTTTTTATATGTGTTTAATCACATATCATTTTTCCTTATTAAAATGAGCTTAAATCACCAAAAATACATAAAAAAATACATTGTATTTGTTTGTATTGTGAATTGTATTGTACAGGTAACGAATATATTAAAAAGGACAAAAACGAAGCCAAAACGAAGCCAAAACAGACAAAACCGAGCACGGGATTAGAAGAGTGTGAAAAATCAAAGCCGAAAGCGAATACATCTTTAAATGGGCCAACCCATACCCATTTAATAGGCCAGGTCAGCCCATTAATTGATATTAACCTTAAGCCTTATACATTTTAAATACAAGTCTAAAATCCATATCCAATCCAATATCCAAAACTGTCTAAGGCCCAAGATGAAGAATAAAATCCCAATCCAAGTCAAAATGATAAAACTCTCGGGTCAAAGTCAATTGATATCAAATCATGGGTTAAAATTACTGTGCATTATCCTCCTCCCTCCCATTCTTTACACAAGGACGAATAACATAGGGTAAATTCCTTCACTCCATGCCCTCAAGTGCTTCTAAAAGAACACCTGACGTGTATGACACCACCAATGACACGTTGGCGATCCCAAGCACTATCATTGGCTAATGAGGCGTGGAAAGTAATCCAAGGGCTAAAATTGAAGGATTAAGAGTTGTTATAATCTAAGGGCTATGGATGGATGATGAGGACGCTCCTCAAGGGCCAAGAAGCTTTACTTCATCACTATAAATAGGGATGCAATCACACAGTAGGAATCATCTAGTGTAGGAGTAGGAGTAGTGTAGTTTAGCTTATTTACTAGCTTATTGTAATTTTCTTTAATGTAATTTTGTTTTTAAAAGCTTGTAATCTCTTTTAGTATTAATAAAATTCAGTTTCATTGAAATTTGTGTTAAATTCAAGTTTTAGTTTATCCAAATTTGGCTTAAATGTGTTTAGAATTAATCAAATAAGCTCAATAAGCTCTCCCTAACTCTTTAAGCTAGCTCTAATTCAATTAAGCTTTTTAAAGCTTAATTGAATGAGCCTTTCATCTTAAATCACTCAAAAAGTCAGTTTAAGTTGTTTTGGATGATAAGCCAGAAATGGAAGGGCTTGTGGTGTTTTCACCAGCTTATTTTCAATAAGTTGGAGCTTATAAATAAGCTCTTTTGAGCAATTAAGATCCCTGTTTAGCTAGGATCAAGGTACACTCACTTTTACTATTTTCTAGCTTATTTTCTTTACAGCTTATTAAACTGCTTATTGTTTGCTTATTATAGTTTATTTGTGCTTATTCTGTCTTGAGATAGCTTAATATGTTAATTTATAGCTTAGTTTTATTTTGAAAAGAGCTTATTTGATTCTATCCATTTTCTTAGTTACAACTGCTTATTATTATAGCTTATTAGATAGTGCTTAGTTTTCCTTACTTTATGCTTATTTGTCATCTAATATCATTGAGCTTAATCTGTTTTCAATAATCCATGATTAATAAGGTCTGTCTTAGCTTAAAATTGGATTTTAAAAGTTTAAAGGGGTGTTTGGCATAAGCAGTCTTAACATAAGTTAAGACTGCTAGGGTTATTTTAAAGGATTAAGTTAGATTGCATAAGCTCTAATTTGGTCTTAGATCTAGTTTTCATAAGCCCAGGTTAAGTTTTGTTAAGATTTATAAGTTGTTTTCTCAAAAACTTAAGTCTGCTAAACTTAAGATTATTATAACAGCTTATTAGTGAATTTTCTTAAAGATGAATATGAGGTGTAGTTTTTGTGTTCTAATTTGAGTTCCAAATGCATCAATATTAATCTGTTTCAAGTTTATAGTCATTTGAAAAACCATTTTGAGAACTTAGTTCAAAAACAGTTAAGTTTTGATAGTTGTTGTTTAAATGAAAGATTTTGCAAGTCTTTTAAGGTAATTTCCTAGCTTAGTTTAGGTTAATTTTTGTTTCATTTAGCTTATTGGATTCTATAGTTAATCTGTTTTAAGCTTTTAAATTATCAAAGTCATTTTTGAGTCTTATTTTTAAGTTGAAATTCTATCATTTTCAGAAAGCCAAAAATATTAGTGTAGACTGTGACTTTTATGTCCTTTTTTCTAGCTTAATCTCTTAGCCAAATTTCTTTAGTCTAGCTTGTTTGTGTTTTTCAAATACCAATCTCAATCTGTTTTTACTTTTTAGCTCAAGTCATAATGCTTATTAGTCTTTTAGCTTAGCTTAAAAGTAGTAGTGTAAGTCCTTTAAACGCCTGTTAGAGTCAACTGTCTTTGAGCTTCTAGACAATTTTCAGCTTATTTTGTTAGCTTATTTCTGGGTATTAGTTTTATTAGGTCTAGGTGTAGGTCTGTTTTCAGCTTATTTGACTTTCCTTTGCTTATCAAGTCCAAATAGCCAAACAATCTTTAGCTAAAATTGATGTAGATTTAAGTTTTCTAAACTGTCACTTTTTAAGTAGCTTTTTCTAGCTTATAATAGGATCTATCAAAAATTTCATTTATTAAAGTTTCTTAGTTTTGCTTATTTTATAGTTTTTTCAAAAAGAAAATAAAAATAAAAAAAAGTTTCTGCAAAAAGGGTAGCATCACGAGGACATCGAACCTATGACTTCGAACCTTGTGACCTCTCCCTTCACAACCACCATCGCCTTACCCCAGCACGCCCTTGGAACTTTTTCCATTAAGGCTTTTGCATCATTAATTCCTATACTTTCTTTATAGTTTTAGCTTATTTGCTATTTGATTTTTCAAACAAGTTATCTGCTTAAGCTTTTTCATTCGTTTTTACATTTATAAACCTTTAGAATAGTGTCTAGTATTTTTTTAAATTTTCCTCAACATTTATAAGGTTTACGTTTATATTTTTAATTTAATTTTTAGTGTTAATTAGTTTTAAAAAATAGTTTTTAAATAATTAAAAAATTCAAAATAAAATTATATGTTTTTATAAAATAGTTTCTAATAATTTTTTAGTTTTAGAAAAATTTGCATTTTGAGCGTTTATGGTGTTTTAATTTTGTTCTTATTTTGGTTAATTATTTGTGTTTTAATTTTCTCTTAATGTTTTTAAATTCATTAAAAAAATTTAAATTTCCTTAATTTTTTAAGTTAGCGTGCCTTTATATGTTTTCACTTTGCGTTATTAGGTTTAGAAATCAAATCCAAGACTTAAATGACAATCAAGCTCGATTTACAACATAAACATAGAATTTTCATTCACCTCTCACCGGGAAGAACGATACCCGTGTTGATTACTTATTATTCTTACATATCCTAAGAAATAATATTGGTAAATGATACATGTTCTCTATGTATATGTATTATATATATATATATATATATATATATATATATATTATAGTGGATTATTTGTTTGATACGTATCTAAAACGAGAATATCAATGAACTTCAAACACAACAATTGCATCATCACCTTCAAGAATGTTGTGGCATTGTTAGAACACTCTAACCCATTTTATCATCCTATGCTTAGTTTTCTGTCAAACTGCAGCATCAGTACTACCCTCACCAAAGAACCCTCCGCTATGTACGTAGTATATCTTAAGGATTTTTGGTACACCGCGGAGGTGGATGATGCAACCAAGGACATTTTGTTTTCATTATCTCTTTTTGAAAACCGATTATCCTTCACCCGTAATGACCTTCTCTCTACTATCGGACTTACCGATAGTGAGACTGTTGTGCCCCTACCTTCCAAGGGAA
Organism: Tanacetum coccineum; assembly: GCA_026074375.1. Taxonomy (NCBI): domain Eukaryota; kingdom Viridiplantae; phylum Streptophyta; class Magnoliopsida; order Asterales; family Asteraceae; genus Tanacetum; species Tanacetum coccineum. The sequence goes on along the minus strand of BQNB010020962.1, from coordinate 6,515 downwards.
CGGTTAGGGATGGGTTGGCCACTTTGGGTTTGGCTGATAAAGACAAATCATCTCTCACCTCCACTGAACACGTCAATTCTTCACCACTGAAAATCAAATATTTTTCACCTATTTGGAGGATTTTTGTGCAATACATTGTTAAGTGAATGGGTGGGATGCAGGGGTCTCTTGACCAAATGAATTTGAATTAACAAACCATTGCTTGCTGCTTGATTTTTGGTCTGGAAATTAATATTGGGGAATTCATTTTTACTGATCTGGTTCACAAGTTACAAAATGGGAAAAATAGTAGGGAGGCAAACATTTGTTACACAAGATTTTTATCTCTGGTTTTTGAACAACTTCTGGGTGATAACTACCATGACGATTCTCTTACGGTTTCAAAACCATACCACATCTGAGCTACTTCTTTTCAGACCCCATCAGCATGTGAAGTCAGTTTGACTTATCATATGCTGAAAGTAGTTAAACTTTCAAAGAAGCCTGAAGAGTCTTTGATCCTTCCCTCTGTGGAAGTGAATGCTGAAGAGTCTGCTGACAAGTCCCAGTCCGGGACCAATGTGCAGCCCTCTCTCTCAACCCAAAGCACCAACTGCTAAAAGACCAAGGAAGGAGAAAAACCCATCTTCGACCCAACCAATGGTTTTACTTCCTCTCCACCAACCACCCATCTTCAGCATGCTAAGGAGTTTGTGGTCACCGCTGATGCAACCAAGAGTCTAGATGCCTCCGAATCGGTAGAGGAGCAAGGAAACCAGCCTAATACCACTAATGTCGAAAAGGTACCAGTAATTAAAATTAAGGGGCACTGCAAGCAACCACTCTTAATCTTCTCTAGGAGAGAGTGGTGAAGTTAAGGGCTACCCCCGACCCATTAGAGTGTCTGAGTCTACACTTACATTCTAAATTTTCTATACAATTTGTGTCTACACTCAGAGGATGATACTGAAAGGCTAATAACGCTTGATGTTTGACTCTGAAAACTCTGGACTTTGCTGGATTATCCCATCTGTGCATGAAAGTCGACCTTTGTATGAACTGTACTCACTCAGACTCAGAGGTCCCCTAACCCAATCAAAAGAGCCCCAAAAGTCCATTCTTTCTTCATCTTTATTTTAAATGACTTTTGAGGGGACTGGATAATCACACCCAGTCTTCTTAGGGGCAGCGAATGGCGACCCTTCCCCATATTATAAACTCACTTGAAAAGAGTCCCAAAAGTTCTAAACTTTTAAGGGGACTAGATAATCACACCCAGTCTTTTTAGGGGCAGCGAATGGCGATCCTCGACCTCATTACAATTTCATAATGTTTATCTAACAAGTTTATGCAGGTACTAGACAAAATTATTGAGGAGAAGGAGATCGCATGGGAACACTCTCTGGATATTCCCTCAAATGGGACATTATTGGATGATTCTGACAAACAAACCAAGGATGATAAACCAACACCAGAGAGCCCGTTTGATACTGAGTCGGAGATCAAGTTTATCAAATCCTGCTAAGCTTCCACCATCTCTAACTCTCACAACAAGCATTCAGAGGATGATCCAAATTTTGCTACCAACATTTCCCTCATGGGCTCTGGACCCATTATGATGCTGGATAATGTTGTGTCAAGCTCTGAATTGAGCTTCATGCCAAACGATGATTTGCATTCTATGTCAGCGTTTGATACTGTTAAGTCTGGAGATGATGTAGATATTGATATGGCTGACTCTGAGCACATATCCAAAGAAGGCATAACTGATACATTTTTAAATGCTTTAGCTGAATTTCATAGCTTATCAAGACATCTGGATCATGTCTGGGAAGAAGTTAGCAATCTTCACTCCAGGATTGCGGATATGGAATCTTTCATCCTCCAATCAGTCTCTGATAAATCAAGAATTCTGTGCCAACTCTTATTAGCAATGCCTTACAAGATCAGCTTCCTCGACTCCTTACTGATACACTCAAAGCATGTCTCCCCTCCATCCTAAAAGATTCCCTGCCAACTCAGCTGCACAAAGACTGTGGTCAGGCCTATGAATAAACAGTTCAACATCTACCACAGCTAAGAGTGAACGTTTTGTTACTCTTCAAAAGGTGCTTACCAAAGTGCTTAAGTCTGAAATGGGACAATCAGTGACATCTAAAGTTCATTCTGGAATGCAAGAAGTCAGATCTCTGAACTCCCAAAGTAAAAATCTAGGGAAATACTGTCTGAATGTTCAGAGTATGCAAACTCAGCTTAATGTCATTCAGGGCCTTCTTGAATCAACAGTGATCATTGATGATACTGCTGAGGGGGAGAAGAACAAGAAGGATAAGGATGCAAACCTTGCTACCACTCGGGGGGAGCATCAGTTAACTGACAAAATTCATTCCTCTGGACTAATAGTCAAAAGTCAGTGGGAGCAACCAGCTGAACTAGAGGTTGCTAACAAAGAATCAACTCCCCCTAGTCTCGGAAAATAAGACAAATAAAGGAAAAGTCTTGGTTGTTCATAACTCAGAGGAAAAGAAGTAAGAAGGAATTGTCTCAGTGGAAGATGATTCAGATGAGGATGACCTTGACAAGCAGTCCTTATCAAAAAGATTCAAAATCATGACTCTCATTCCTGATATTCGAAATCCAATCCCTCTGAACTCCTTTGTCCCAGAGCATGTTCTAAAGCCTGAAGAACAACAAAAATCTGTTTAAGAATTCACCAATCAACTATTTGGAACCACTTCCTCAAAGTTCTCACCAACTCCACCTAGAGAACCAACACCTCCTAGAGATTCCGCCAAAGGCAAAGAAGTTACCATTGTAGAAGAACAAGGTAATGAACTTGTTCCATATCAAGAAGAAGGATGTTCTATCCCTAGAATGCCAAAGATAAAGTCCTTCATTACCCTAGAGGGAACTCTATCCCAAGAAGAATTCAATAATCAAATCAAGGAAATGAAGAGGTTGGCTGATCTGAAAGCTGAGAAAGAAAAATCAGAGCAAGAACTGAGGAAGATGTTCAATCAAGCCACACTGAAGGCTCAAGCTTAGAAATAGACTGAACATGAGGCAAAGAAGGTCAAGATGATGGAAGAGTACAACCATCAGATCTCCTTCAGAGCTGATCAACTGCCAATCACAAAGATCAGCTATGTTGTCAATCAAAATAAGGAAGATATGCTTTTGCAGAGTCTAAGAGCAAAATTCCAGTGGGTCATAAACCAGGCAAAGAAGCTAGGACTTCCTCCACCTCCAGCACTTGCAACCTTTGGAATGACAGATGAAGACAAGAAAAGGAAAGGACAGAGATTCTCAAAGAAGTCTTTGTGACTGAAAACATTACAGTTGATGGGATGCATAGGAACCTGATTCCTCCCCCTGGGGTCATGCGAATCGAAGGCCTTGTCATCAACGACCCTGAGTCAGGAATCTTCTTCATGAATAGGAATACGGATATAGCCTTCCAAAGAGAAAGTGAGTTTCATCTGACACCTACTACTCAGCTAATTCGAATTCAGAACCAAATCAAAGTTGACTCAGAGATTGCTGATGAGATGTTCACAAAGATGACCTATGTAATAGAGGCTAGGAGTGATTGTATAGAGGCTAGGAAGATTGTAGAAAAGAACTTAGATAATTTGGGCTAAAAAGTAATAAAATCAATGAAGTTCCTTTTGTTAATCTTTCTGTTAATTATGTGTAAGAAGAAGTTGTGTACTCACTTACAATAATTATTACTTAGCATAATTTATATTCAAATAAGGCAAGATTGTTGGGCCGATTCAGAGCCCAGTAATCATCGCCTAGATTTAAACAGAAATTAGGCTAAGTATTAAAGAACCTATAAGTGATGGAATCAAAGGTAATGAAAGGACTCTCTGAGTGCAAAGCCTCGGAGAGAAACTTCAGACGTACTCAAGTCAAAGACATCGTCAAGGAAGTCGAAGATTACTTAAAGACATACTCGTCAGCTAGGATGGATAACAGCTGGTATGTAGAAGGAATACGCTGAGGTTCTAAGAAAAGTCAGAGGTGGCAATACTCTGACTATCCTGTTGCCCTTTGAAGAAGAATAAGCTAAGCTTGAGTTGTTCTCTGAAGTTCAGGCGGGAAACTCTAATAACTTGTCATGACGGGACAAAAGGGTATTTGAGTTAAAGCCTGTACCAAGTACGAAGTTGGTAAAAGTAGTGAACAGTTGGCAGAACTGTTCACTAAAGTATGGGCGGGTAGTTTCCAAGATTGGACGTGCATTAAATACCTCATACCTCCACTAATTCTTGACCCATTTCAACTATCCTCAACTAAGTTACGCAACCTTCGTATTAGTATAAATATAGAATAAGGAGGTTAATGTTTCGCATTAAATTGTTTTTGTTATTATTGCATTTACTCCTTTCAAACTTAACAGAGGTCAACTGTCTCAATCAGTTGTCTAGATAAGTTCGCTTGTAAACTTGATTCATTAATCAAGTTTACTTGTTCGAAGGGTAATCTTACATTGTCATTCAACCTGTGCGATCCATAACACATTGTAATACTTTGATTCTTATCAATAAAGCATTACACGATTGAAAAGTTATTACTTGTGTTATTTAGTATTTGATAAGTGTTATACTCCATATAGACATTATATTGGGACTTTCAACTCGAACAAAAGAGTTGGCAGGCGTAGCTCGATTCTCTATTGCCACTGTTCATGCCTGCAACTTGCATCGTTAAGGGCTCTCTTTACTTGTCATTGCAATTTCTTTTTCAATACCAAGCCTTAGCTATTCATATTCGTTTTTAAAAAAATTAGCATTTTAAACCAGCCGCACGTAGCGCAGAGGTCACTTATATATTGGTAACAAAAACGACCCACAATCATGATTTGACCATAAAAGTGCAAAAGGCATAAGTTATTGCACCTGGGATGAGAAATGCCAATTAGTGTCCTAACATTGGGGTTTGCTCATGACGTCGGTCCATTTTACGTACGTATGGTCATCTATTAGGCAACATACAATAAACCATATAAGAATTTCCACTCAAACGGTGAAAAAATGCAAAACAAAATAAGAATAATCAAGAATAGCCAAACCAACAAATTAAAATTAGTAATAAGACTAAAGATCGAGACTTTATAGTTTACCTGATCTTTGGTAACTATTTTTTTTATACTCATGTGATCACATGATCTAAACGCATAATAATTTAAAAGTCTGGACGTTATCAGACCTGTTATTTCCTCTATTACATAGTTTTGATCAAAGCTTGATACCTTTTAATATTCACAGTAAGCAAGATATTCGTAACGTGAAGTCCTTTGATATTTTAATAGAATAGAGGACCAAGGGATGACCCGAGGAGCATGCAAATAATATGTATACATAATTGGAACTTACATGTCAACTTTGTTGAATGTTAGCATCAAAGCAAAAGTGTTCTGACTCGCTGTTGATTGGTTCATAAGAACCTGCATTCAAGCAAGACAACAAATGTGTGTCACTTGATAAAACTCGGCTTTAGACCTATTAGCTAATATTGAATCTCGAATCATAGCCAAGTAGTTACATCTTCTTGAACTTTAAAGGCTCATAAAACCTAAACATACGGTTCTTGGTCTGGAAAATAGATTTATGCTCTAAACTCCACACAACTAGGCCTACACCTACACAATCAAACCATCATAAGCAGCAACCCTAAATATCAGAATCCACAAAATTAAACAAAACTCAACCAAAACCATCAAATTTCAACTTAATTTAATCAATACCCAGATTCAATATAACCAAAACATACAAAACAAAAAAAACCAATTCAATACTCGGAATAAAAACTAAAAATAATCAGGTGTTTGAAAAAAAGGTACCTAATATTCAGCTTGATTTCTAGCCACCGGTACATCCTTCAGTCCACAATCACGGGCATCAATGTTCGCCTGAAAACCCAAATAGTAAACTTGTTTGACAAAATTGAAAACTAAAATCTTAGAAAAAAACCTAAAATCTGCCATATAATAACTACAAATATTAAGTAACATTAGAGTTGGTATGTAACAAACACGTACCTGACAATTTTTTATCTTCTTCTCCATCTTGATCCCGCCGGAATCGTTGCTACACCTCCGCCTCTGCCTCCCATCAAACATAAGAAATCGGCCTTTGAGAATGAATTTGAGATGTGTGTGTATTTTTTGGCGATGGTTTTAGAAAAAGATGAAGCAATTTTGTGTGGGTGAGAAAGATGAAGGTGTGAAGACTGGTATACACGTTTTATTGAGTGTTGCTACGTGTTATTAAAATAATAGAGGTATTTTATTTTTTTAATATTTTGCTACTGTACACCGGTGCAGTTACTGAAGGAAAAATATATTAGCCGCCAATATTTTACTATATAGTTATTGTATGTTAGAATTAAAAGAATAATTTAAGGGAGTTATCGTAGAGTTTGTGTGTTGGTCAAACATACCACAAACGTAATATATTACTCCCTCCGTCCCACATTAAGTGTCCACTTGACTTTTTCAAAGTCTTTTTTCTTCAACTTTGACCTTAATG